>SEYY01013274.1:0-17500 GCA_009176605.1 Armadillidium nasatum
ATCTTTATTTCTTCGAAATTTTCCTTTCTTCCATCTCCTTAGGTCCCCCAGCACTTTCATTCTCTCTACCACTCTATTTTTTATCTCTTGCTCCGTCCCACCCTTACCTTCCACCCAGCATTGCTAGATATTTGAATTCATCCACCTCCTCAAGTTTCCATCATCACACTTCTACACCCCCATTCCTCTCTCCACATCCCCACCTCCAATCCTCATAACTTTATTCTTCGCTGGATTAACTTTCGATCTCGTGTTTGCACATTTCCCTTCAAACTCTCTCAAAAGTATTCTCAACTTTTCTCCAAATTCTGCCACCAACATCGCATCATCTGCAAAAAGTAAAACATTCACTTCTCATTCACCCTCCATATTTCTCAACCTAATACCCTTCCCTTCTCTCTCTATTTTTTAACTACACCATCCATCAATAGATTAAATAACATTGCGACACTAAACACCCCTGTCTCAATCCCATTCCTATGCTAAATCAATTCGACAGTTTCCCTCTTCACCCTCACTCTTGATCTACAATTCGCATAATATATATATATATATATATATATATATATATATATATATATATATATATATATATATATATATATATATATATATATATATATATATATATATATATATATATATATATATATATATATATATATATATATATATGAAAAGTTGAGTTAGCTTCTTTCCTGAAAAATCTTAATCTAATTAGAAAGGTTAATACCAAGCATTTCCACATCCTTATTTAATATGTGAACGTTTCATACCGTATTTCCGCCTTCAGTCTTTATAATATGAAAAACCCTAGACTCCACCTATTCGAGAAGAGCTCTATGTGTGGAACCACCACAGATGTGTGATGTGTTTCCCATACATAAGTAAACAACACTCATATAAAGAGCAAACAACTGCTTATGGATCGGGTCTCATTCTTCTACTCATTTCAAATCTGCTCCTTCCTTTGCATCTAGAGTTGCCTCTCGTCTTCATCTTTCCGATTCCATTCTTGCAGATCTGGATAGAATTTCCCAGTGGGGTCGTCTCAACCTTGTGAAATTCAACTCTTTAAAAACTCAACTTCTAGAAATCTCCCTCTCAAAGACACCTCCTAACTTTTCTATTTCTTTCGACGGTTCTCCCGTCTCTCCTGTTGACAATATAAATATTCTTGCCTTAACATAAACAAAAAAATGTCTTGGAAACCTCACATCACAATGGTTGCTAGGCGGCCTCAAAAAGCTGGGAGTTCTGTTTAGACTGCGAGAATTTTTTCTTCCTCGCAGTTACTCCAATTATACAAGGGTCTCATCCGCCCTTGTATGGAGTACTGCTCTCATATCTGGGGTGGCTCAGGCTTCACCCGTCTTTTGGATAGGGTTGAGTCAAAGGCTAAAAGACTAATAAACTGTCCCGCTCTTTCTAATTCTCTTGACTCTTTATCTTTGCGACGTGATGTTGGTGCCTTATCTCTTTTCTATAGGTACTACAGAGGCAAATGCTCGAGGGAACTATCCACCCGTGTACCTCCACCTTTACGGCGTCCTCGAAGCACAAGGGGTGCAGTGTCCGAGCATCAATTTTGCGTGGACATAGGCAACTCCAGGCTTGTTCGCTGTGGTGCCTCCTTCTTTCCAGCCACCTCTGTTTTGTGGAATTCTCTTCCATCTTCTGTGTTTCCTGCTGAATTTAATCTAAATTCCTTTAAGACCCACGTCTGTGCTCACCTGCGAAATTTGCGTTAGGTGTGGGTTGTGGTTTTTTTTTTATCTCTTCTATTGTTTTAGCGCCCCCTCCTTGAATAGGGCTTTGCCCGTGAGCGGTGGCGATGTGTTTAAAAAAAAAAAAAAAAAATAAAAAAAAAAATAAAAACTGGGGTGGTGTGAAGAAATTCTGAAGGCTACTCAAAACACCTAACCTCTTATAAGCTTGTTTAGGAAGAGAAGTAATGTAATCTTATCAAGCAAGACCACAGTAAAAGAAACACCAAGAATATTAAGGACAGATGAATGTTTGAGTTGTGTGATTTTGAAGAAGATATATTGTTGTGTGGAAGATTGTGCAGAGCAGAGAGAAGGAGGAATTGAGTTTTGGTGGCATTGAAAACAAAAATATTTTCTCTGACCAAATTTGAAATGCGAGATAGATCAGGGGTCAGTTGCCGCAAGGCTACCTCCCTTGCTTCTATTAACTGCTGTTGGGAGAGCTGCCTTTCAAATTAAAAAGATTTATAAAAGATGGAATTATCGTCATAGGAGTGGATAGGAAATGAAGTAAGAGAGAGAAGGTTATTAATGAAAAGCAAAAAAAAGGGTTGGGGATTAGAAAGTTTGAAAATCAAAGCTTTGCCACAGACTCTACCGAAAGCTTTCGATAAGTCCAGCGCGATACAATAAATTCACCGAAATGACGAAGAGCGTAGAAACAAGAGTCAGAAAGAAGGGAAAGAAAATCACCAGTAGAGCGTTTCTTACAAAAGCCATACTGGCGAATTGAGATGTTTCCAAATATTCCTGTTAAGGATAGATTCAAAATCTTTGGAAATGACGGAGGTTAAAGAAATTTGAGACGATAGTTAGAGGGTTGAGAGGGGTCTCCCTTTTTCGGCACAGACTAAATGAGCGCAAGTTTCCAGTAAGAAGGGAAGGTTGAAGCAGAAAGACATAGACGAAATAGTTTACCAAGGAAGGGTGCAAGCTCTGAAGCATAAGTTTTGAGAACCACAGGAAGAATACCATCAGGACCGTACCCCTTCCTAGTGTTAAATTTTGAGGGAGCAGAAAAGACGTCTTTAGAATATATATATATATATATATATATATATATATATATATATATATATATATATATATATATATATATATATATATATATATATATATATATATATATATATATATATATATATAATATATATATATATATATATATATATTAGTAATGGATCGGATGTCATATTTTCTAATTTGCGGATGAGGATGTCAAATTTTGGAGAATGCGGATGCGGATGCGGATGTTGAATTTTCGAAAAGATGCGGATGCGGATGTTGAATTTTCGAATATGCGGATGCGGATGTTAATTTTGATGAGGATGCTCCGCGGATGCGAAGCATCCTCATCAATGAGGATGCCATCACTAATATATATATATATATATATATATATATATATATATATATATATATATATATATATATATATATATATATATATATATATATATATATATATATATATATATATATATATATATATATATATTATATATATATATATATATATATATATATATATATATATATATATATATATATATATATATATATATATATATATATATATATATATATATATATATATATATATATAGGAACCGACCGGGGCCCCGGCCCCGGCCAACCCCGGCCATTTTTACTGACCCCGGCCCCGGCCAAAAATCAGGGAAAACCGGGGTTGCCGGCCGGGGTTAAAATGGCAAATTATACTTAAATTTTTTTTTTTTTTTTTTTAAATTTTCAGCCCATTCTGCTGAAACTTTGTTATATAGATTTTTTACCGGTAAGAAAAGTCCATTTCTAGCGTTTTTCCGAGTCTATTACGGTTAAAAGTTTTTTTTTTTTTTTTTTTTTTTTTTTGAAATTTTACCCTTTTTTAATTGAATGGTAGTGCCAAACCACTTTTTAGAATGAGCTGAAAATTGGATTATTTATTTAAAATTAAATGGATACAAAAGTCTCTAATAGACTTTTGTTCCCATAGTTATAGGAAAAATGTTATATGCCAAAAACTGACCAACTATAGAAAAAAAAAATTTTTTTGAACTAAAAAAATCCACCTTTTCAGACAAAATTTTTAAAAAAAAAAATACAACTATGACATTTCCTATTTTTGGTGTGTATAGAGGAGGGGTGGGCTACAAATTCCTCTATGTACTTTATTCGATGACATTCGTTGGTTTTGAGATATAGCCTTCAAAAAGGTCCATTTTTGGCCAAATTTCATAAATTCCAAAGTTTGAGAGGCTATATCTCGCTTCAAACAAAAAGAATTTAAATATGCACTAAATAAATATTGTTGCCCTGCCCTCTTCTAAACAATATTCACAAATAAAAGAAAATAGTAGGTAGCGTTTTTTATTTTTTTTTTTTTTTTTTTTTTTTTTTTTTTTTTTTTTTTTTTTTTTTTTTTTTTTCAAGTGCTTATATAACTTTTTTCTAGACGTGATATCAAAAACCTATTACCACCAATGCAAGAAATTGGGGCAAAGGTATTCAGCTAAATTTTCAGCTCATGTGGACCAGTGGTTTGATCCAGTTATTAATTTTTTTCAACTTTGGGTCCAAATAAGTTTCAAACCGTTATAGACTCAAAAAAAGTGCTCGAAATCAACTCAGAACTTCGTTAAAAAATTCACATACTTTGAAAATTTCAGCTCAATCAGTCAAAATAAAAAAAAAAATTTCAAACAAAATATAAGAAAATTAAGATTTTTTTTTTTTTTTTCTGTTTTTTTTGACCGTTCCTTTTCTGCTAGTGAATGTTCATCTTTGTGTTTTGATTTTAGATACTCCAAAAAGATTTGGTTCAAATTTTTTTACTTGTAGCACCCGGAGGTTCTCTTCTAATTTTCTGACTGCAGATGTTAACATTTAGCTATTTCGAGCCTATCCTGAAACATTGCAAAGTATTCAAATACTGCAGAAGCTGATCTTTTAGCCATATTGACTGAAAGTATAAACAAAATAATAATTTTTAAATAATGCAGCTAAATGATACAAGTTTGATACATGGCAATAAAATAACAATGATATGTATAAATACAGGTTAAATTGATAATTTTATATCTTATATTTTTTCAAACTTTACCTTAGGGTCTTACTTAAGTAAACCTGTTGAATCACTATTATGAATTAGAATATTTTTTTTTTTAATTTTTGTACTTTTTTTAAACTTTAACTATACAAAACTGTAATTTTTTGATTTTTTTTTTGGAGAAAATGCATATAATCATTAATTTAAGTGAATGTTGGCTATTCTACTCCTTCCTTACAATTAAATAAACCTTATATCTAATTTTCTTAACCTTAAATTTCAGTGCTTTTGACTTCTTTACAAATTTTAGGAAACCCCGGCCAGAACCCCGGCCCCGGCCCCGGCCCCGGCCAAATTTAGGTGACCCCGGCCCCGGCCCCGGCCCCGGCCAAATTCCAACCCCGGTCGGTTCCTATATATATATATATATACATATATATATAATATATATATTCACTCCACGTATATACAGGGTGTTTCATGAGGAATAGTAAAGAATTTATGAGGTGATGGTTTGAATTATTCAGAGATAAAATGTACTCATATAAACATGTATCCAAATTTTGATAGGTTTGGAGGTACAGTTGTTTTAGTTAAAGTCCTCGTTGATCTTACACCTTATTATAACAGTTACTGTGACATAAAACAGTCAAATTTTACCACAAATTAATTCTATTGTGCTCATAAATAAATATTATGTTTTAAATTGTAAACTTCATAATGTACTTGGATTGTGTATTTTTCTGTATGAAGTGAAATTATGGAAATGTAGCTGTGACTGTAGTTGTAACATGACTGTTTGTGATTATACGTGTTTATAATAATGCCACATGTCTTTACACACGCTGAATATGCTGATGTTTTTTTATTTATTTTTTATTTTTTGTAACGGAAATGCCCTTGCTGCTTGTAGAGAATACTGTAGAAGGTTCCCAAATCCGCAGAGTGCCGGATTCAAGAGTGTTTTACTGGTGTCTGCAACAAACTACGTAAGACAGGTGCATTTTCCGGCAGGCAAATTTCCTCTGAACGTGCAGATGAACAAAATGTGAATGAAGTAGAAAACATTATTATTTAGTCGATAGAACAAAGCACTGCATCAATCACAAAACGTATTTCACAAAACGTGCGCTCATTCAGCCTCTAACTACCTTCCAATTTCTTTGACCTACGTTCTTTCTAAAGTTTTCGAATCTATCCTTAATAGAAAGATTAGGAAACATCTAAATTCTTCTAATCTGATCTCTGATCGCCAGTGTGGC
This sequence comes from Armadillidium nasatum, assembly GCA_009176605.1. Taxonomy (NCBI): domain Eukaryota; kingdom Metazoa; phylum Arthropoda; class Malacostraca; order Isopoda; family Armadillidiidae; genus Armadillidium; species Armadillidium nasatum. Next base: position 6,081 of record SEYY01013274.1, read on the forward strand.
TTTCGGAAGAAACGCTCTACTGGTGATTTTTCCCTTCTCTCTGACTCTTGGTCCTCCGCTCTTCGGCATTTCGGTGAATCCTTTGCTGTGGCGCTGGACATATCGAAAACCTTCGATAGAGTCTGGCACAAAGCTTTAATTTCTAAACTTCCCTCTTTCGTTATCTATCCTTCTCTCTGTGGTTTCCTCTCTAATTTCTTTTCCGGTCGTTCTATAGCAGCTGTTGTAGACTGCCACCGTTCCTCCTTTAAATCTATTAATAGTGGTGTTCCTCATGGTTCTGTCCTATCTCCAACACTTTTTCTACTTTTCATTAATGACCTTCTTTCTATTACCTCATCTCCTATCCACTCCTACGCTGATTACTCCACCCTTTATTGCTTCTTCCAGTTTGAAAAACACCCTACCCAACAGCAGTTGTTAAACTCGAGAAGGGTAGCCTTGGTGCAACTAACCTCTGATCTTTCACGTATTTCAAATTGGGGCAGAGAAAACATGGTTGTTTTCAATGCCTCAAAAACTCAATTCCTCCATCTCTCCACTCGACACAATCTTCCACACAACTATAATGTCTTCTTCGAAAATACACACAACTCAAACCTTCATCTGTTCTTAATATTCTTGGCGTATCCTTTTCTCGTGATCTTTCTTGGAAAGATCACATTACTTCTCTTTCTAAACATGCTTCTAAGAGGTTGGGTGTTCTGAGGCGCCTTCAGAATTACTTCACGCCACCCCAGTTGCTTGCTCTCTATAGGGGTGTTGTCCGTCCCTGTATGGAGTATGCTTCGTACATCTGGGGTGGTTACACTCATACAGCTCTCCTTGAGAAGGTGGAATCTAGGGCTTTTCGTCTCAACTCTCCTGCTCTTACTAACTCTCTCCAATCTCTTTTGCCCGTCGAATTGTTGCGTCACTCTCTCTTTACTATCGCAATTACAATGAACACTGCTCTTCTGAACTCTCTATTTGCATGCCTCCTCCATTGAGAAGAGCTCGTGAGACACGCCCTTCTACACAGTCTCATCAATTCTCTGTCCAACTCTCAGACCCCAGACTTAACCGCTATGCTCAATCTTACATATACTCTACTGGTAAAATCTGGAACACACTCTCTTTATCTATTTTCCCAACTTCCTTTGACTTGCATACTTTCAAACCCCGTGTATCTGAACATGTCGGCCACCATCGACCATAACAGATTTTTCCCAACTCCGGTGGAATTGGTAGGTAGGCCTCTGGCCTTTGCACACCGGAGGATATATATATATATATATATATATATATATATATATATATATATATATATATATATATATATATATATATATATATATATATATATATATATATAGACGTAGGGGAAGGAAGTTGTCTCATATTGGAGTGTCTATGCTGTCTCTACCTCTCTAACTTCTTCACATGCTCCTACAAATTTACAAGCGCTTTCTCAAACGAAACAAAATGCCGAAATTAGAAGCTTTCTCCGAGATGCTTTGAGGCGTGGCATCCAAAGAATAACCTTCATCCACCCTCACCCCATCATCACTTGGGAGTTGGTGACCTTCGATGATGGGAATGGTGCCGCCAGGACCCCGCATCCTGCTTGCCCTGGCGTACGGTCTTCTTTTTCCATTAATATCTGCAACATTCGCGGTCATTTTTAGTATTTCTCCTTTGTCGAACACCATCTCTCTTCTTCTAAATCTCAATTCTTGTTCTTAACCGAAACTCAGGTTTTTGGGTGCGCTTACAGCAAACCTTATTTTGTTACCTCGTACTGTCTCTACCCTCAATTTTCAGCTGAGCTTAACGCTAAGAAGGCTTTCGGTCCTGATGGTATTCCTCCTGCGGTTCTCAAAACTTGTTCTTCCGAGCTTGCACCCTGCCTTGATAAACTATTTCGTTTCTGTCTCTCCCATTCGATATTCCTTTCTTGCTAGAAATATACGCTCATTCAGCTTGTGCCAAAGAAAGGGGAACCCTCTCAACCCTTTAACTATCGTCCTATTTTTTTTAACCTCCATTCCTTCTAAAGTTTACGAATCTATCCTTACCAAGAAGATTTGGAAAAACCTTAATTCTTCTAATGTCATCTCTGATCGCCAGTATGGCTTTCGTAAAGAACGCTCTATTGGTGATTTTCTTTCCCTTCTCTCTGACTCTTGGTCCTCTGCTCTTCGAGGTTTCGGTGAATCTTTCGCTGTGGCGCTAGACATATCGAAAGCCTTCAATAGAGTCTGGCACTAAACTTTAGTTTCCAAACTTCCCTCTTTTAGACCATATACTTCTCTCTGTGACTTTGTTTCTAATTCCTTTCTGGTCGTTCTATAGCAGCCGCTGTAGACGGTCATCGTTCTTCCTTTAAATCTATAAATAGTGGTGTTCCTTAAGGATCTATTTTATCCCCAACCTTTTTCTAATTTTCATCAATGACCTTCCCTGTATTACTTCGTCTCCTATCCACTCCTATGCTGATGACTCCACCATTCGTTACTCCTTTCAATTTGAAAAAAGCTCCCTCCACCAACAGAAATTAATTGATGCAAGAAGGGTGGCCTTGAGCAACTGACTTCTGATCTTTCTCACATTTCAAATTGGGGCAGAGAAAACATGGTCGCTTTCAGTGCCTCAAAAACTCAATTCCTCCATCTTTGTACTGGACACAAACTTCTACAAAACTATTACATCTTCTTCGAAAACACTAGACTCGAAATTTCATCTTTCCTCAATATTCTCGGCGTTTCTTTTTCTCGGGACCTTTCTTGGAGCCTTCGTGATTTTTTTACGCCACCCAAGTTGCTTGCTCTTTATAGGGGTGGAGTGCGCCTCACACATCTGGGGTGATTCCACACATACAGTTCTTCACTAAAAGGTGGAATCTAGGGCTTTTCGTCCTAAGAATTATTTTGCTCTTACTCTCTCAAATCTCTTTCTGCACGTCAAATTGTTGTGTCACTCTCTCTATACTATTGATATTACAACGGACATTGCTCTTCTGAACTCTAATGTCGCATACCTCCTCTATTGAGAAGGGCTCGTACGATACGACTTTCTACAAAGTCTTATCCTTTCTCTGACCAACTCTCCGACCCCAGACTTAACCGCTATGCTCAGTCTTACATGTACTCTACTGGTAAAGTCTGGAACACGCTTCCTTTATATGTTTTCCCCAACTTCCTTTGACTTGCACACTTTTAAACGCCGTGTATCGGGTCACGTCGGCCATTAGCGACCAGATTTCTGACATTTCCCCAACTCTGTTGGAAACTGGTAGGCCTATGGCCTTTGCACATATATAATACTATATATATATATATATATATATATATATATATATATATATATATATATATATATATATATATATATATATATATATATATATATATATATATATATATATATATATATAATATATATATATATATATATATATATATATATATATATAAAATTTAATAAAGTAAATAAATAATTCTTAAATTTCTTTCAGGTTTCTCAGATATTTCTACTTCCTTTTGAAAGAGATGATGCTTGCATATTTTTTTAACTACAGTATTATTTTAAAAGTTTCTTTATATATATATATATATATATATATATATATATATATATATATATATATATATATATATATATATATATATATATATATATATATATATATATATATATATATACTTACCATTCGGCCATAACATCATGTAATATTGTGTTGTTCACGTTGAATCTGAAAATAAATAAATAAATAAATAACATTCAAAAGTTCAAACTAACAACGTTATTCGTGTAGAGATTAATCAAAAATGCAAATGTCATGTTGACTCGTCGCATTTTTTTTCTTCTTTTACTGTTTATTTGTCCTCTTTGAAATCATTGCACAGAAAAGTGTGAAACACCAGAACAGACGCCCCACGGACCACGTGATTTGCATACGAAGGTTCATTTAGACTAATCCTGCACTATCGACTTTTGTTCAGAGTTCAGAAATAGCAAAAGAATGAATCGTCCATATATATATATATATATATATATATATATATATATATATATATATATATATATATATATATATATATATATATATATATATATATATATATATATATATATATATATGTACGTTCAAACTCCTAATTATTCTTCTAAACTGTCCTAATATGCCCATTTAAATAAAGCTTAAGTATTTTAATTAATATATTACTCTACTAGATATTTCTCTTCAATATGACTTATAGCGATATATCGATTATAGAAAGTATATCGATATATCGATTACAAATTATATTTCATTATTACTCCAGGTTCATTCATATAAATTCCGTCAGGTTATTTTAAATTAGATTATGCTAAGTTAGATTAATTTAGGTTATTAGGTTAGGTTAATTTCGTTAAATATAGCAATATTTTACATTACTTTTGGGAGAAAAAAAAATTTTAATATAAAAATGAACAAAGTTGGAATATATATATATATATATATATATATATATATATATATATATATATATATATATATATATATATATATATATATATATATATATATATATATATATATATATATCACTAAGACTCACGAGCAGAGCCCTATTCATGGAGTGGGTGTCAAAACAATGAGAGAAGGAAAACTCTACAAGTCCCACCTAACGCAAATTTCGTAAGTGAGCACAGACGTGGGCTTTAAAGTAATTGAAATTAAATTCGGCAAGAAACAGAAGATGGGAGAGAATTCCACAAAACAGAGGTGACTGGAAAGAAAGAGGAATCATAGAGGACAAGCCTAGAGTAGCCTATGTATACATAAAATTAATGTGCAGACAATGAACCCCTTGTGCTACGAGGCAGCAGTAAAGGTGGAGGTATTCGAGTGGACAGTTCCCTCGAGCATTTGCAGCTGTAGTACCTATAGAAAAGGGACAGGGCACCAACGTCACATCGCAAAAATAGGATCAAGTGAATTAGAAAGAGCGAAACAATTTTTAGGTCTTTTAACCTTTGACTCAACACTATCCAAAAGACGGGTGAAACCTGAGCCACCCCAGATATGAGAGCAATACTCCATACAAGGGCGGGTGAGACCCTTGTATAATTGAAGCAACTTCGAAGAAGTTAAAAAATTCTCTCAGTCTAAACAGAACTCCCAACTTCTTTGAGGTTGCTCTAGCAACCATTGTGATGTTAGGTTTCCAAGACATTTCTTTTGTTTATGTGAAAGTAAAGGATGTTTATACTGTCAACAGGAGAGAAATGAAAACCCTCGAGGGAAATAGAAATATATAAACTAAAATGGATTGAAATTAAAATAAAAAGCCGACTATATATATATATATATATATATATATATATATATATATATATATATATATATATATATATATATATATATATATATATATATATATATATATATATATATATATATATATATATATATATATATATATATATATATATATATATATATATATATATATATATATATATATATATATATATATATATATATATATCTGCACATAGAAGGACGGTTTGAAACAAATCTAGTGGACAGCTGGTCTTCGTCATACTATGGGTAAATAAATGCACTTAAAGAAATCTCAGAACGATAACTTAAAATCACTAAAATAGATTCTATATAATTAATAAGTTTCGAATTAAAATAAGTGTTAAGTGTACAACGTCCCCGGAAACATTGATTTAGCTTATTTATTCCAAGGTACAAATGAAATCCAATAAAATAAACTTTATATTGCGCTTTAAAAGAATTAAGTTTATATCCTTTCCTATATGGGAGAGCTTCTTTCCAATGTCAATAATATTATAACATTCCCAAGTCCGAAATTAGAATAGAATTACAGCAAGTTATATATAATGTTCCAAATACAATAAAAAGTTCGGTAAGATAAATTGGAGAACTCTTAACAGAAATTTAAGAGTTTTATTTCCAATTAACACCAGAATATGATAATTAATTTTACGAGAGTTAAATTAATTCATAATTTGTTACAGTTTTTAAGTGATTTAATAAATTTTTTAAAAATTTTGTTTTTTTCATTTTGTTCAAAATAAGATAAAATATAAGCTAAAATAAAACTGAAAAAAAAAAATGGTATGGGTGAAGAATTTGCAAAATATATATATATATATATATATATATATATATATATATATATATATATATATATATATATATATATATATATATATATATATATATATATATATATATATATATATATATATATATATATATATATATATATATATATATATATATATATATATATATATATATATATATATATATATAGCTAGGAATGAATGAAGCATAATCAGTTGTTAAATTAAATTGAATTAAAAAACAGCATGGAATTAAAATTACTAATTACAAAAGCATTAATATTAATCAACGTTTCGGCTTCTTTTTATTATTAAATTTATTTTCTGAAGCCATCATCAAGATAACTGTAAAAAACAATACAAACAATAAATAAACTGAACATCTAGAATAAAAATAAAAATAGACAATAAAGATTGACTAGAAATAATAAAGGTGACAAAATAACCATACGATGCAACACCAACAAGTATATGAACTTTAATCACGAAAAAACACAGTAACCACAAGGTAGTAAATAATTGGAATGGTTGGTTGTAGGAGAAGAGAGAATTAAGTATGTGAATACGTACGAATCCACATGCTCGTAAATAAAGAAAGCAGGCAAGCTTTATGATTTTTAGTTCAATGGAGAGAAAATATTCTGCATGCCAAAGAATCAAATACATATATGAAAAACTCCTCTCGCAGAAATAGTAATCTTTAAAGAAAAAGACAAAGAATTACGATCAATCAGTTTTAAGCAATAAAATCACAAAAACGTCTTCTTATCTTCCTGCGGGACGATCAAAGAGAATTCGATCATTTGATCAAAGGATTCCAGAGGAGGAAAGTTTAATTTTATAAAACGAAATATTTTGAAAGTTGGATAGACTTTAACTGCATAATGCGAAGGTATTTGAAAGTTAAGATCTACTGTAGTTTTATAAGACAATAAGGAATACGAGTAGGAAGTACACTAACTGTTTAAAACTGTCATTGAAAGAGAATTAACAGACGAGTTCACCAGCTGTACCTTCAGAACTAAGGAAATTCTGAGCATTTAAATCATTAATAATGAATAGAGATTTTAGGGAAAGAAGAAGGGAGGAGTGTTCCGTTTTGAAGTTTGGAAAACCAAGGAATTTGGGATAAATAACAGCATCGATGAATTTAGTTATGGATTGTTCAGGCTGCAGAAGCCATTATATACAAACTTCAGAAAATTCCAAATTAGAAACAAAAAAACAAAAAAACATATAACACAGTTGAGCACATTCACACAACATCTACTTTTAAATGAAAATTGAGAATAGAGGCGTTAGGAGGGTATGGTCACTATGGTGTAGCCGTAGAGTTTACAGTTACTATAAAGCATCTGAAGAAAATAGGTGGAAATTAGAACAAACGTCACCAATATTCTTGAAATTAATAAAGGCAGAAGGAGTGGACGAATGACAATCTTTGGGGATGCCTATAAAAAGCTTCTCAGAAGATACAAATTTAGTGGAATATCTTTAACGCCGCACAACTGCAATGCTACTATAACTCTTATAGATTTCAGTAAAAGTATTATGACCAAAATGAATTTTCCTTGTGGGTACTTTATATATATATATATATATATATATATATATATATATATATATATATATATATATATATATATATATATATATATATATATATATATATATATATATATATATATATATATATATATATATATATATATATATATATATATATATTATAATAATATATACGTCATGCTATTTCCATGTTAGGATGTGAATTGTAAATTAAATAAAAATTTTATAGATTTTCCTGTGCAAATCATGCAAGTAATAAAAATTTTGCAGTTTACTTAAAATATTTTTTAACTCCGTAAGCAAAGCTGAATGACGTCGAAAAGTTCGTTGTAAACAATGACTTTTGTGAAAGCAAACAAAAAACTGTTTAATTACTTGGGAATTAATTTTTAATAAGCTGTAAAAAAGTGGATTCTTCAAGAGCTTATAATTAAAAAAAAAAATAAAAGAGTAACATTAATTTTTATATTGTCTATTTTAATTTACTCTTTGGAGATGAAAATTGCAAGCTCTTAAAAATTAGTAATGCAGTAAACGTGAAAATATGAGTAGTCTGGGAACAAGAAAATCTTTGGCATTTTAATATTATTTATAAAAAAAATTAAAAATTAAAAGCTTATATTTTTTCAGAAACATAAAGAGAAAAAAACTTACTGACTTATCCCTTCGAATGCGGCCTCAAGTGTGGTCTTTCCACTGTCAGAATTCACTCCTCTCTGAAACAATTAATAAATAATATTAGCTAAAAAGAAAAATCTATATACGTAACAAAGTAATTGCTGAAGACAAAGTTTATGGAAAAGCCCTTCTCAATAAGTAAGCAATACTTTGCGAACTATTATATATATATATATATATATATATATATATATATATATATATATATATATATATATATATATATATATATATATATATATATATATATATATATATATATATATATATATAATATATATATATATATATATATATATATATATATATATATATATATATATATACTATCTTTCTATAACCACATTTTCATATAAACATTTCCTTCAGTCAGTTTCTTGAACTTTTCGGATGCGCCCTTTGTACAAGTCTTTCATTTTTTCAAATATTTAAATATGCAATTTGTTCCTTATTTAAATTTAAAAAAAAATGATTCTGTTACTACCATGCAAGGCATTAACCACAGTGAAAATTAAACTTATACATTGATTTTTAGCTTATCCATATATCTAAAAAAAAAAAAAAAAAAAAAGATATCTTCTCTTATTTTCGAGACTACATTCTATTTCACATTTATCTTTGCTACTGATTTTGTATTTGCTTCAAGATATTAATTTTAACCTTTTTGTCTGACACAAGTCGAAGCGAACAACCGTCAGGAATAATCAGCATTTAAAAGAAAAAAAGAGAAACGCACATTAAAACTACGTTACATTAAGGCATGCCTTCGCACAAAATAATATATATATATATATATATATATATATATATATATATATATATATATATATATATATATATATATATATATATATATATATATATATATATATATATATATATATATATATATATATATATAGGGGAGGACGTAGCGCCGTCCGAAGCAATGTAAGTATTCCCACTGGGCATAACCAGCAGAGTAGTAGGATGGGTTAGAGTCGCTAGATCATTCCGTTGCTCCTTTGGTTTGCTAATTTTCGCGTTTCACCTTCCCAGAGGGTCTCTAGTGTATCCTCGTCTAATATTGGAATGCATATGCCTTCACATGCCCTCACAAATTTACAAGGGCTTACTCGTATTTTAGCTTTTTAAATGAAACAAAATGGCGAAACAAAAAGATCTCTCAGAGATGCTTGAAGGGGTGGGATACAAACAATGACGCTTATCCACCCCTCACCCCATATCACTTGGGAGTTTGCGGCCTCCGATGATGGAGATGTTGCCACCAGGACCATGTTGTTGGCTTGCTATGGTGCACGGTCTTCTCTTTTCATTAATTTCTGCAACATTCGTGATCATTTGTCTAATTTCCCCTTCGTCGAGCACCATCTCTCTTCTTGACCTCATATTTTGTTCTTAACTTAAATTCATGTGCTTGAGTGTGCTGACAGCAAACCCTATTCTGTTTCCTCCTACTGTCTCTATCCTCAATTTTCAGCCAAAGGCGAAGATGTTCATATGTGGGCAACGATATTGTTTGTTCTCGTGTTTCTAATTTGAAGTCTTCTGAATTTCCTACTTTATGGCTTAAATTCACTTGCAACTCTACAACTAAATTTATTTGTTCAGTCTATTTATCACCTAATTCTACTGACTAAAAAACTCTTCGACTATTTAAATTTCCAAATAGAGCACAATCTTACTTCTCCTTTCCCTGAAAACATCATTTTAGGTGATTTCAATGTTCACCACCGCCAATGGCTTTCATCTAGTTCTCATGATACAGCTGGTGAACGTGCCTTCCATTTCGCTATCCAAAACGACCTTGAGCAGTTGGTGAAACTCCCTACTCGTATTTCTGACAGTTTTGGTGATGAACCCAACATATTTGATCTTTTCTTAGTTACTTATCCTTCTCCTTATACTGGTAAATTGTTTCCTCCTCTGGGTTCATTCGATCATCTTCTTATCTCTGCATCTTGTTCTGTCTCTTCAAGTCTTCCTCAAGAACGGCCCCCGCATTCAGCGAGGAGACGTTTCTAGGAATTCGGTGCTGCTAACTTGTCTGACTTGAGACTGTATTTCACTGATTTCCCATGGAATGATTACTGTTTCCGTGAAAGGGGTCCCTCGGAGTGTGCAGAGCGCATAACCGAAGTGATTTTCTCCAGCATGGAGGCATACATTCCATATTCTTTCTCTTCAATTAAACCTAACAAACCTTGGTATAAATCTACTTGTTCTCGTGGTATTCGTCTCAGGGATGCTGCCATCATAGATTACCGTCGTCTTCAAACTCACGAAACTAATTCAGCTTCCATTCCATTCTGGAATCGTGCAAAAATCTATTATACGTAACAGGAAAACCTTATTTCTCCGTCGAAAATGCAATAATCTTTCTGAGTCCTCCTCTTCACGCCATTTCTGGCATTTTGCAAAAAAATTTAACTCTAACTTTGCTTCTTCCTCTTGCATCTTCTGACGGCACAACTGCCCTTATGACTTCTAATAAAGCTGAACTTTTCGCTCAAACTTTTGCATCTAATTCTATCATAGAAGATTTCGGATCTATACTTCATCCTTAAAACCCCTCCAACTCATTTATGCCTAATATTCTAATTTCTTCTAAAGATGTAATATCTGATCTTTCTGAGTTTAATACTAAGAAGGCGTACGGTCCTGATGGTATCATTCCTGTGTTTCTCAAAACTTATGCTTCCGAGTTTGCACTCTGCCTTGGTAAACTATTTCTTCTTTGTCTTTCTACTTCGACCTTCCCTTTTTGCTGGGAACGTGTGCTCATTCAACCTGTGCCGAAGAAGGAGGACTCTTCTCAACCCTCTAACTATCGTCATATTCCTTTAACATCCGTTCTTTCTGAAGTTTTCGAATCTATCCTTAACAGGAAGCTTTGGAAACATCTCAATTCTTCCAATCTTATCTCTGAACACCAGTTTGGTTTTCGTAAAGAACGCTCTATGGTGATTTTCTTTCCCTTCTTTCTGACTCTTGGTCCTCCGCCCTTCGGTATTTCGGTGAATCTTTAGCTGTCACTCTAGACATAT
>SEYY01013274.1:20000-34016 GCA_009176605.1 Armadillidium nasatum
TATATTATTTTTTAAAAATATTATCTCTGTCTGTGACATATTAAAAAAAAAGCAAAGTATTTTTATATATTCCTTACTTAAAGTCATACTTAATTCCTATACAAAAAAAAAATCGTGCGCGTCGTGTACGGTTCTATTTATAATTCTCACAATTCTGTCGATAATTATACAAATATAACTAAGCCCTATGTTGTCGGCAGTTTTCGTAATATATATATATATATATATATATATATATATATATATATATATATATATATATATATATATATATATATATATATATATATATATATATATATATATATATATATATATATATATATATATATATGGGTTGGACAAAATATATGGAAACACCTGGCAAAATTCACGAAGGTAATAACAGGTACAGTATGATATAGCGGGGTTTGTATGTAGCGCTGTCGTTATGTGCAAAGCAACTACTATTTGTGGTCAAGACACCATTCTATGCAGTTGTGAGTGAATCATGGCAGAGTTGACGGAATTCTAACGCGACCAAATTGTTGGGGCTCATATGGTGGGTGCCTCTGTAACCAAAGTAGCAGAAGTGTTTGGGGTATCGCGATGCACAGTATCAAAGATTAGGAAGGCACACGGTACGACTGGAAAAATCCATCCAGCGTGGATGGAAATGTGTGTTGAATGGTGCTTACGGGGTTTGTGGTTGTCATGAAATATCAAGTCTACTGCTTCAAAGATTGCTGCCGAACTGAATACCGTTTTGACAAACCTTATTAGCATTAAAACAGTACGAAGGGAACTGCATAAGCAAGGTTTTTATGGACGAGTCGCCTTTCGAAAACCACTCGTCAGTTCTCAAAATGCTAATAAGAGGAGAAAGTGATGTCAAACACATAAAAACCGGACTATGGAGCAATTGAAGATCATTTGGTCAGATGAGCCAAGATTTACACTTCCCGATCTCTGACCGAGTGTACGTCTGAAGAACGCCGGGCCAAGCTTACGAAGCAGAGTGATTGCAATCCACAGTGAAACATGGAGAGAGTTCAATCATGGAATGAAAAGTCATATTGTGGTTTTCTGCCAGACCTATCATTGCCCTGCAAGTACTGTCCCTACTAACGACTTTGTAACCATTTTGGGTTACCATGTTCATCTTATGATGCAATTTTTGTTACATGATGGTGATGTTGTTTATCAAGATAACAAAGCTAAAGCCACATAAGTATCGCAACAAACCAGTATAAGAGGCATTCAGAACATTGGATTCGAGATACTGAAGACCGAAGATACAATACAAACTGAAACCGACGTAGACTCTCAAGAATTCTGAAAACTGAGAAGAAAACGGCCAAGCAACAATTAGACAGAAGCACACTCAATATTTAATATTTTTTTGGTCGAGTCAACTGCTCTATGTGTTTTAAGAAAAGCGAAAGTGGGGCAATTTGTGGAAAATTCGAATTAAGAAGAGTTATCCCTCGAAGAGAAAAGAAGTTTCATTGTCAGTATTTTAGAACAAAAATAATAATAATAATAATAATAATAATAATAATAAAATAATAATAATAATAATAAAAGTTGGATTTTAGAACAGTTCATTTGTATCTTCGAAATAAATAAATAAAATAAAAGAATTATTTTTTGTTTTGCAAAGATAATTTTAGGAACTCTGTTTCCTTTACTCTCATAGATAATAATATAAAACATTTTGTCTACTTAATAAAGAAGTAGTAATAAGAAAGTTTTGGTTTCTTTCAATAAAGATATATACAGAGAATATTGTGTTCTCCTTTTAATAAAAAGATATTTAAAACTAATGGGAATACTGATAGAGATAACGACGCAGTAGAAAGTGTCCCTTAAAAAGAGAATTAACATTTATAAATTTAAATAAACCTATAGGACTATGATCATATATATATATATATATATATATATATATATATATATATATATATATATATATATATAGGGGTTATATCCGTGAAGATCATTAAAGAAAGAGGGGTCATGCCGTGGTTAGGCAAGGTGGGAAAAAAACTCTAAATCCGTTTAAATTATAAATAAAACGTATTTTTGAAAGCGGTAATAAATCAATCCGAATGTTTTGATTTATTACCACAAAAGCGCAATGTGTTTGAACAAGTCAAAGATTTTATTCTACCAGTCAGATTTGCAAGAAACTAATTGTTAAATAAATACACCATAAATATATATATATATATATATATATATATATATATATATATATATATATATATATATATATATATATATATATATATATATATATATATATATATATATATAGTATATATATCCGCATATTCCGCAAATAAAAAATATATATGCGATATATATATATATATATATATATATATATATATATATATATATATATATATATATATATATATATATATATATATATATATATATATATATATATATATATATATATATATATATATATATATATATATATATATATATATATATATATATATATATATATATATATATATATATATATATATATATATATATATATATATATATATATATATATATATATATAGAATGGAATTTATTAAAATACTTTTCCATTTTAATTATTCCCAAAGTTCCAAGTGGAAAAAGTATTAATTAACGAGTGTCTCACTAATATCTTTAGACCCACTCTTCATTTTCCTACTGTACCCAAAAAAATATACTTAAAACTTCTGTATATAGGATCACTTATATCTCAACTTAATAGAAATATTTTTACTATAATGGAAGCTACATTTCAGAAGCACCAGTTCATTCTTACAAATTATAACTCCCTCTCAATTTATAATTTCTTCAGACACAGAGGATCTCTCCCAATGCTTCTCAGATCCTCATTAATTTATTTATTTAAGTGTACCAGCTGTAATGCGGCATATGTTGGCCAAACTGGTCTACAATTGAAAGTAAGGATTGTTAAGCATAGAGGAATTTCCTTTAGAACAGATCATCCTATTCGTTCTCCTGTGTACTCTGCCATAAAAGACCATGGACATACCCACAGTTTTCCTTCATTAAATTTCTCTGTTCTTCAAGAATAGAGAAATCGGAAGAAGAAAAAGAGTGGGTATATCCATGGTCTCTTATGTCAGAGTGTTCAGGAGATGAAAGAGGAAGGTCAGATCTGAAGGAAACTCCTCTATGTTTATCAATTCTCACTTTTAAATGTAGACCAGTTTGTCCTACATATTACAGCTGGCACACTTAAATAAATAAATTAATTAATGAGGATCTGAGAAGCATTGGGATAGATTCCTTGTGTCTGAAGAAAGTGTGAATTGAGAGGGAGTTATAATTTGTAAGAATAAACTGACACTGGGAGAATGTAGCTTCAAGTACAGTAAGAATATTTTTGTTAAGTTGGATGTAAGGGACCCTAAATACGGAAGTTTTAGATATATTTTTGCTTAGGAACAGTAGGAAAATGATGAGTAGCTCTAAAGATATCAGCGAGAAACTCGTTAATACTTTTTTCCACTTGGAACTTAGGAATAAATTAAAATGGAAAAAAAATTTAATAAATTCCATCTCTTTATGGAATAAATGCCAGTCAGAGCAAATTTTAAATTTTCTATAGATTCTAGATCTTAGACCTGATAGAATAAACTTAAGAGGTATATTGTTAAAATAGTTTGTAGCAAGAAGGGTAGAAGTAGGTTTTCTATAAACAGATGTTTTAAATATGTTGTTAATATGCGTAACATATACATCTAGAAAAAATAGGGAATTATTAACTTCTTGTTCCATAGTGAATCTCATGCTGTTGTGTCTCTCATTCATATACTGTAGAAACATATTGGCATGAGCTTTCTCCTTGAAAACTACGAAGCAGTCACCATGTAGCGGCGATAGAGAAGGAGTTTGAACAGAAGGGTCATT
This sequence comes from Armadillidium nasatum, assembly GCA_009176605.1. Classification (NCBI taxonomy): domain Eukaryota; kingdom Metazoa; phylum Arthropoda; class Malacostraca; order Isopoda; family Armadillidiidae; genus Armadillidium; species Armadillidium nasatum. Next base: position 23,916 of record SEYY01013274.1, read on the forward strand.
GCCTGATCCATTGTTTTTCATAATAACAGAAAAACAATGCAAAAGCAGGACCTAAAGGAGAGCTCATAGTCATACCATCAATTTGGATATAGTTCCCAGTCGAAAAGAAATACAGAATCTTCAACAGATAATTTTAAAAGTTTGGTGAATGAGAGATGATCCATCCATTCCCATAATGTTTTGATTGTTGTGAAATAATTCATTAGTTATTATGTTGATGGTTTCAGAAATAGGAAGATTTGTATACAAAGATTCAATATCAAAGCTTGTCATGAAGCAAGTGCCAAAAGAAGAAGAATTTAGGCAATTGATAAAGTCGAAAGTGTCTGAACAAGGTATATTCGTTAGAGGATCTAAAATAGGAACTAAAAATTGGGCAAGATTGTAGTTAGGAGTTATATATATATATATATATATATATATATATATATATATATATATATATATATATATATATATATATATATATATATATATATATATATATATATATATATATATACACTTTTTTTTGTGATGCATTTTTGCATTCGCGTCCTCATCAAAATTGATATCCGCATCTGCATTCGCACTTTCGAAAATTCAACATCCGCATCCGCAAAAATTGATCGATCGCATCCGCACTTGACGAAAATTCTATATCCGCATCCGCATATGAGAAAAAATGACATCCATATATATATATATATATATATATATATATATATATATATATATATATATATATATATATATATATATATATATATATATATATATATATATATATATATATATATATATATATATATATATATATAACCTACAAAACAACCTAACAAACCCTAACGATAAAAGAACATGGCAGGTAATCAAACGACTACACAACTCCCAAAACAATCCTCCAACACTAAATGAAGCCTTAAAAGAAAACAACAACACTCTTCCTTCACCAAAACAACACTGCAATATCCTCGCCCAGCACTACTCAAACATCTCCTATAAACCCACCCACAAAGACAATAGGAAAATAATCCGACAGCTCAAACACACACACTTAGAACACAATCCAAACCCCCCCTTCTCTCACCAGGACACTACCCAGGGAATCAAAACACTCAAAAACTCCCCAGCTACAGGCCCAGATAACATCTCAAATTTACATCTAAAACACCTAGGACCCATAGCTACAACATACCTAACCCAAATATACAACAAATCTTACACATACAACTTCATCCCCGCAATATGGAAGAAGGCAATAATTACCCCCAAACTAAAACCCAGGAAAGACCCAAACCTCCCATCTTCATACCGCCCGATCTCCCTCCTATCCACACTATTCAAACTCTTAGAAAAACTCATTCATTCTAAAATCCAACTACTCATACAAACCCCACAATTTCAACACGGATTCAGGAAATCCCACTCAACCACCACGGCCCTCACCACTATCTCGCAAAACATAATAAATGGCCTGAACAAAAAAACCATCCCACAGGATCATACTCATTGGCATCGACATCAATAAAGCATTTGATACAGTCCCTAAACATAACCTCATACAAAAAACCCTACATTCACCCATACCCAACAATTATTAAAAAAAAAGGATTTCCAACTTCCTCTCCGATCGTACAGCTCAAGTCTCCAACAAAAACCATCTTTCAAAAACAGTAAAACTAAGAAATGGTGTCCCACAGGGAGCCATCCTATCCCCTCTATTATTTAACCTGTACACAGCAGACCTACCCACCCCACAAACACCAGATATAAAACTAATAACATATGCTGACGACATATCCATTACGATACAAAACCCTTCCATACCCACAGCCACCACACTCACTCAATCATACATCCAACAACTGGAAACATGGCTAAAATCAAACAGAATGACAGCTTCCCCTGAAAAATCCTCAATTACTCTTATTACTTCCGATAGACACCAATCTTCTCACCACCCCCACGCAAAACCAAATAATACCCTCATTCCTTTAAATAAATTTCCAAAGATCCTAGGCCTCACATATGACACACACTTCACCTTCTCAAAACACATCGAAAACATAACCAACACTGCAAACAGGAAATTAAACATCATTCGAACACTGTCACATAACAATTTCAGTAACGAACTAACCACCCTCATCATAGCATACAAACAGTTCATCAGACCAACACTTAATTACGGCATCTCCAGCCTGGTACCCTGCCACCTCACCCTCAAACACAAAGAAATTACAAAAAAAACAAAAACAAAAGACCGCTCTTCGAATCATCACAGGTTGCACTAGAACCACTCCAATTCAGCATTTACACGAAGAAACAAAAATACTCCCGATCCGTGTTCACCTAGACATGATAGGAACCAAATTCTACATAAACACCCCAGACATATCACACACTTGTCACTATACCCTACAAGACCACACAAGACACTGTTAAAATTACCTCCATCATCCCCTTCCCTATACTACAGTAATATATTCATAACCATTCCACCTACTGCAAACAACACACCACTGATCAAACATACACACCATCATAACACTAAATTATCTCAACACCCACCAACCAAATCATCTTCTCAACGAACAATCCCCCCATCATAGCAAATACACAGAACCCATTACCACGCAAAACCCAAATTACCCTATACAGATTAAGGTCAGGCCACCACCCTAACCTACAAGCATACAAACATAGATTCAATATACAAAACACACTATCCCCAATATGTCAAAAATGTATGCAAGAAACAGACACAACAGAACACCTCATTCTGAGATGTCCCTCCCTTTCACAACACAGAACCCCACATCACATCTCTCTGAGAGACCTTTGGGTACGGCCTGCTGCCGTTGCGGATTTCCTGAAGGCAGTGTGCCCCTTCCAGTGAGGAAGGTCCAAGGGACAAAAAAGTAAATAAAAGTAAGTATATATATATATATATATATATATATATATATATATATATATATATATATATATATATATATATATATATATATATATATATATATATATATATATATATATATATATATATATATATATATATATATATATATTCACGAAATGCTTTTGACCATAATTTCAATATCATTTTATATAGTATATCCTAATTAAAAGGTAATATCTGAAATAAAGAATCGAGAACTTCGTGTCAAGTCCATCTGTTCTTAAATTGGGAGATAACGCCCCCTGGAGGCACTGGGCTTGATTAAGGGGGAAGGGGCAGTAAGCTCTAGGGGGCAGTGAGCTAACATAATAAAATGAAATTATCTTCAATATTAGTTCTATTATACATGACATTGCTGTTAATATTTACTTAAATAAAACGAAAGATAAACATTGAAAACAATACATGTTGAAGATTACGTTTAAAATAATTCACATCACTGCTATCGATAAAACCATAGTCTTATACTATGATAAAACTGCTATGCTTTTGGTAACAGGGCAAGAAGAACGCTCGAAAACGAATTAAAACTGTATGGCAAGCTGGTAAAATATAAGAAAGTTGCCGTTTGTCAATTTAAATTTTTTTTTTTTTAAATTTATTCAATTGTTCATTGTCATAAACATACTCATATCGGAAACCCTTCCCGACACCCCTGGATTTCTTGCTTACCTACTTGGTAATCATAATATTTCGTAATTTTTGTTTAGTGATAAAATTTTATATCTGTAAAGGCCTTCAAATTCTTATGATGAGTGGAAAAAGATAGTGTCGTCAATACTCGATTGAGTACCCTAAATATGGATTCGTTCAATTCATTAATAATAAGCAAATGCTATTTGTGCTTAATTAATGTGCGAAAAAACGTTCTCAAATGAAACCATCAAGAATGGTTGAACATTTAAGTAAAATGCATCATGACAAAGTCGGAAAAGATGTGTAATACTTTCGTCAAATGAAAAAATTTTTTTTTTTTTTTTTAAAATCGTCCTAGTATCTATAGGTTGTTTTCTTAACTTTCAAAATTAATTGCAAAAATGTGGAAAGCGAAACTCTTCTATTGTCAGCAATAAATAAAACTTTGGATACTATGATTTGCTCAAGTAAAAGTGCTGTAACAACGTCAGTTTCTCTTAGTAATAGTACAGTACCATTAGGAATAAATGAAATGGCAAAAGATATTGAAAACAAACTATGCGAGACTTTAAAAAAATAAAAAAAATTTCTCTCCAACGTGATGAGTCAACTTTACGTGATAAAGAATCCTTGCTAATGACCTACGTCCACTATTTTCTCCCTTTGCGGAATAAATGGCTCTTGACACAAAAAGTTCAATAATTTTTAAGGTTGTTCAAATTTTTCTTAATACCAAGAATATTCCAATCACAAATATTATTTGCATGTGCAACGGATGGAGCTTCAGCAATAAGTTGTTGGCGTGGATTTATAGCATATTTAAAATAATTTTCACTTTGCTGCAAAACATCTTTGTGGTCGGCTACATGATACAAGCTGAATACTGTAATTAAATAGGTGAATAAAATCCATACTCACTCATTAAATGACCGTGTGTTTCGGAAGTTATACCTCGAAAATGAAGAGAAATTTGGATGCCTGTTGCTGCATACCGAGTTACAATGGCTTTCAAATGGAAACTGTTTAAAGCATTTCAATAATCTTTACGTTACTGTTAAAGAGTTTCTTAATTCTTGTGTTGAGAAACTATATGATAATCTAAAAGAACAAGAGTGTTGACATTGCTTTTCTTTCAGATATTTTAATCAAGATAAATGAGATTAATATCAAATTGCAGGAAGTAATATAAATCCTATTAAATCGATGGGAATTATAAATTCTTTTCTCAGCAAATTATCATTCAACAAAGAAAGCGTAGCGAGGAAAGATTTCCTGCAGTTCCCAAGCCTACAATTATAGAAAACAATAATAGTGATTTGGATTTTAGATACAGATATTAAATGGTATTACTCTTATCTGCAAACTCTGAAAGAAGATTTTATGACCAGATTTAAAAATCTTTGTGATCTTGAAATGCCTGATTGGACCATAAATTTATTTATTTCTGATGCCTCTTCTGCTTACCAAAATTTCTATGAAGAAGTTATTGACTTACAAAATAATCTCAAAGGTAAAGTACATTTTAAGCATCTTGGTTACGAAGAAGCATTTTGGCCCAAAATGCAAAGCAAGTATCCATAATTTTGGAAATTACTTTTATTTGTTTTTCCTTCTTTCATACTTAGTGGAGAAAGAATTATGTGCATTGTCGCAGATTCTTACTAAACAGCGAAATAAATTGGTAATTAGTTAAAGAGGAGACTTTCGTTCTCGCTTGACTAACATTGAACCTGATATAGAAAATCTCGCAAGATCTCATTAAGCACAAGGAAGTCATTAAGTCACAATTAAGGAAAAGAAACAATTTTAGCAATTATTCATTTTTATCACCGCAATTTTTATTTATTTATTTACTGTATTTTTCAGAAAAATTATTTTATCATCCATGTTTAATAAAATTTAGTCACATTTCTTATCTCTCTCTCAAATGTGGGGGGGGGGCGTTGGGCAATAAAAACTAGTTGAAAGTGGGCTACACACACACACACAAAAAAAATAAATAATGTTTAAAAGAACTATATATATATATATATATATATATATATATATATATATATATATATATATATATATATATATATATATATATATATATATATATATATATATATATATATATATATATATATATATATATATAATATATAGGAGATCCATTTTGACGGCTATTTGAAATGTTGAATGTATTTCAATGTTTCAAACTCACCATATTTCCAGATGCTAAATGCTGTAAACTTTCAAGGTCAAGTAATTTTATAATGTTAATAATTGCATACTGCAGAGCAAAGCTGCAAATACGGGAAACGTAGTCCTAATAAAATGGATCCCAGCCCCTTCAGGCTCTTTCCTGAGGTCATGTTACCCAATGTTGAATGGTTAAGCTATTTCACGAGGTCACTTTGCAATGTTACACATAACTCAAGCCATCCTCTTTACTCTTTAACGTTTCCTTTTCTCGAAGCTTTCTCGGAAGGATCACAAATTCTCTCACTAAAGCTTCTAAGGGGTTAAGTAACCGAAGGTACCTTCATAATATCTTCATACCACCTCAGTTGCTTACTCTGTATACAAATCTCTATCTATGTGCAAAAGTTAAGTTTTCGAAGTGTAATTCTTTGCTGTTCTTATTTGGTTAAGTAATAATAATAATAATAATAATAATAATAATAATAATAATAATAATAATAATAATAATAATAATAATAAAAATAAAATAAAATAATAATAATAATAATAATAATAATAATAATAATAATAATAAAATTCTTGATGAAGGATCTTCAAGATATTTACAGAATTGGTACCATGGAACGTACCCTGAAATTTTAAGATGTAAATCTTGATGCAGCAAACTTAAAGATTAGTAAATACTAATTTCAAGATCTTGCTTTGTGAGACACTTCACTTGAATAATCTTCAATATTTTTACAGAAGCTTTACCGTGGAATGTATCTTTCAGAAATTCGTTGGATAATTTGAAAATGTCGCTGCAGTCGAATGTAAATCCAAATTTTCGTGCAATATATATATATATATATATATATATATATATATATATATATATATATATATATATATATATATATATATATATATATATATATATATATATATATATATATATATATATATATAATATATATATATATATATATATATATATATATATATATATATATATATATATATATATATATATAATATATATATATATATATATATATATATATATATATATATATATATATATATATATATATATATATATATATATATATATATATATATATATATATATATATATTTATTTCTCACCACTTTTTAACCTCTCACCGTAGTGAGGACAATCGGGGGAAGCAGAGTTATTTGTGTTTTCCCGACCAGTGGGGTCACCTGATGCTGGTGATATGATGTACAGTTATCTGGGTGATAGTAACCTTGCCACAGTCTACAGATCTAGATCGCTCAGCTATCCGTGGGTGTAGTGAGATTCTATACTTTGAAGACTACTGAACAGGTGGCAGATAGAGGATAGTGTTGTATGTAATTATAGATTGTATGTGTGGCTGTGTTTATTTCCCTTCTACTAAACGTAACAAACCTTGGTTTAAATCTGCTTGTTTTCTTACTATTGGCATCTGGGATTACCGTCGTCTTCAAACTCCAGAAACTCACGCAACTTATATTTCATCCTGGAAACGTGTAGAATCTATTCTTCGTAACATCAAAAACTCATTTCTATGTTCAAAATGCACTAATCTTTCTGGTTCTTACTCACGCCCTTTTTCAGCATTTTGCAAAAAATTGTCAACTCTAACTTTGCTTCTTCCTCTTTCCTTCCTTTAGTATTTTATGACGGTTCAATTGTCGTTTTGCCTTCCTCTAAAGCTGAACTCTTAGCTCGAACATTTGCCTCTAATTCAAACTTAGACAATTCCGGAGCTGTTCCTACTCTTCCAACTCCAACTCAGTTATGACTAAAATTGTAATTTCTTCTAAAGACGTCATTTCTACTCTCTCTGAGCTTAACACTAAGAAGGAGTACCGTTCTGATGGTATCCCCATTTGGTTCCCAAAACCTATGCTTCCGAGCTTACACCCTGCCTTGATAAACACTTTCGTCTATGTCTTTCTACTTCAACCTTCACTTCTTGCTGGAAACGTACACTCATTCAGTTTGTGCCGAAGAAAGGGGACACCTCTCAACCCTCTAACGACCGTCCAATTTCTTTAACCTACGTTCTTTCTAAAGTTTTCGAATCTATCCTTAACAGAAAGATTTGGAAACATCTCAATTCTTCTAATCTTATCTCTGATCGGCAGTATGGCTTTCGTAAGAAACGCTCAACTGGTGATCCTCTTTCCCTTCTCTCTGACTCTTTGTCCTCCGCTCTTCGACATTTCGGTTAATCTTTTGCTCTCGTGCTGGAGAGACTGAATGAGCGCACGTTTCCAGTAAGAAGGGAAGGTTGAAGTAGAAAGACATAGACGAAATAGTTTACCAAGGAAGGGTGCAAGCTCTGAAGCACAAGTTTTGAGAACCACAGGAGGATACCATCAGGACCATACGCATTCCTAGTGTTAAGCTTTGAGGGAACAGAAAAGACGTCTATAGAATATATATATATATATATATAATATATATATATATATATATATATATATATATATATATATATATATATATATATATATATATATATATATATATATATATATATACACACTTTACCCACTTTCGTGGGGTGGTGCCCCCACAATTCCTTACAAACATGCCTATTCTTACCTTTCAACCCCTTTCACCACCGCCCTCTATCTCACTCTGTCCTCCGCAAGTCTTCTACCCTCTTCTAAACTCAAATTCTTTCACCCAAAATCTCTCTCACTCATCCATCACATCACAAGTTCTTTGGCCTTACCCTCCCCCTACCCCCATCCACCTCGGATCTAAGTACCTTGCCCACCATTCTGTCCTCTTTCATTCTACACATATGTCCAAACCATTTTAGCACATCCTCCTCCCTCTATCAACTACACCCTTCTTTCCATTTACACATCTCCCTTATTCTTTCATTTTAATCCTATCAATCCTTCTCCATTTACATATCGTTCTCAAACCTTTCATCTCAAAGACATTCAAACTTTTCCTCGCCCGAGAACTTATCATCCATGTTTCACACCCATACATTACAGAAGGTAAACACATGCATTCAGACATTCTTATCTTTATTTCTTTCGAAATTTTTCCTTTCTTCCATACTTCTCTTAGGCCCCCCAATACTTTCATTCCCTCTACCACTCTATTCTTTATTTCTTTTTCCGTCCCACCCTTACCTTCCACCAACATTGCTAGATATTTGAATTCATCCACCTCCAAGTTTTTCCCCCCAATTCTACACCCCCCATTCCTCTATCCACATCTCCTCATCCCCACCTCCAATCCTCATAACTTTACTCTTTTTTGACTTTCAATCTCATGTTTGCACATTTCCCCTCCAACTCTCTCACAAGTATTCTCAACTTTTCTCCAGATTCTGCCACCAACACCGCATCTTCTGCAAATAGTAAACCATTCACATCCTTCATCCCCCTTTCACTCTAATTTTGGCTAGCACCAAAATTGATCCGAAATTCTCTAGCGGATCCCCTAAGCACATTCACGTCTAATAATCTATCCCTTATCTTCTTCCTAATACATATATAGTCTATCAAACCCCTTTCACCATTTACCCCACTAACCCAGGTCAACTTATGATTCAACTTTTTAATAAACCAGGTATTCCCTATTATAAATCTATTTGCCATAGAAACTTCTATTAAACTACCTCCATTCAAATTTCTATCACCCACCCCGAACGGACCCACCACCCCGCTTTCCATGTCTGTACCAACTCTTGCATTTAAATCTCCTACTAAACACACACTTACACCTGCCCCAAAACCCCCTAAGCAATCATTTAAGTTCTCCCAAAACACACTTCTTTCTTCTTCCCTCGCTCCATTCACCGGTGCATAAGCACAAACAAACACCCATTCCTCTCTATTAAACCTTAGCTTCACCCATACTATTCTTGACGAAATTCTTTCACACTTTCTCATGCATCCCCACCATCTTTGGCTCAAAGCTATCGCCACCCCTTCCCTAGCTCTCACTCTATCACTAACTCCTGAAAACACCCCTTAAAGTCACCAAATTCGATCTCCCCTTTCCCTTTTAGCTTAGTTTCAGTCAACCCTAATAAATCCAGTTTTTTATCCTTACATATCTCCCTAATTTCCACTTTTTTCAAATCATCATTTAAACCTCTTACGTTCAAACAACCAATTCTACACACTACTGAACCCCTTTTTAACTCCATTCTTACGATTCTAGTAGTATACGGTTCGCCCCCTACCCAATGGAGGATTGAACCTTCTCCTCACAGCACCTCTCTCCTCCAGACTTACCAGTAGAGTATATATATATATATATATATATATATATATATATATATATATATATATATATATATATATATATA
>SEYY01013275.1:0-10652 GCA_009176605.1 Armadillidium nasatum
GAAGGATTTACAAACTAACAAATGAATAAACATCACAAACTCTGAAAAGCAAGTAAAATTATTATATTTCTATTTACATATACAATGTCAAAGTTGGTTGGTCAAATCAACTCATCACAGATTTTAATACAAATATGTAACAACATTAATAAATTGAAATTAAAAAGCATATTTCGAGAAGAGGATGGGTGGGTGTGACCTGTGGCTTGTTCTGCTTAGCTATCAAAAGCGGCCCCTGGATAATGAGGATGCCAAATGTTTAAGAAAACTTTTTAGTGGCTTGACCACCATTGACCATAGGGTCATTCCAAGTCACTTCAACCGACAAAAAACCCTGACCCCTTTCGATTTGTATAAAAAGTGGCAAACTAACAGATCTTGTTGAGAAAATATGAATGGCGTTTATTGCAGGTCTCTAGCTCATACGGTTCAGAAGATATGACCTTTGAAACTTTGGTCAAAAATGTCAATTTTCAGAGAGTAGTCCGAGGTCAAAATACAATATCTCGGCTTCTATGGCACTTAGAAGCATCGTGTAAAGACCATTTAAAAGATCTTGAATAGCGGTACAACATTTATTTAAATGATTTTGACCTCGGAGGTCAAATAAAAAATTTGACCTATTGGTGACCTTGACCTTGACCTCGAAAAAAAACCTCATCTTCAATTTTTTTCAAACTTTGCTAAATTATTGTTATATATGTATATTTTAATTTTTTTAATTAATTATTTTTGGTTTTGGCTTGGTTTAGAAAATATAAGCAATTTAATAAGTACAAATATCACATTTTTCACTTTTTTGCGATTTTTATCTTCTTTCAATGTATAGTTCCAACATTTCCATTTCTCTTTCTCTCTCAGATATATATATATATATATATATATATATATATATATATATATATATATATATATATATATATATATATATATATATATATATATATATATATATTGTAAGGGGCTGGCTGCTGCCGAGTATATTTTTCTCGTTTCAGATTGCATGGAGTATTCTCTGAGGAATATAGTCTTACCTGCTTGTTGCTTTGCTGTTATGCTGTTTGATTTTGACTGTGCTTGGGATCCACAATATTAATGTGCATGTGCCATGTCCTAGACTGGAGAGCGTGAAGGGAGATTAATATTAACATGTTTATTTGTTTAAATACGTTAATGTTATTCTTCTATGTTAAATTTATTTTTATTATTATTATTATTTATTGAGTGCACTTGTGCTAATGAAAAGTCTTATGAGCTATTGTTCCCATTTCGGGCAATAATTAAAAACAGGTTATTCTTATTCAAACAGGTTGTTATTCTCAAGAAGGCATATTACCCTTGCAAGAGTAGGTTATATTCTTGTTGTTTTTATTATTATTATTATTAATTCATTATATATTTTTAGATCATTTAAACTGAGGTGAGGCACTGGGGTAATTATTTATAATTCTCACAAGTGCCGGTCTAGGGCCTTATTGCCTAGTGCTAATCTGGAGTTATAATCTCTATACCTATCAGGTAGAAAATATAGATAAGAGACCTTAATGGTTTTTGAGATTATCATATATTTTTTTTTTTTTATAAAAATTTTAATATTTAATATTCACTTTGGGAAAAGAAAATATGTCAGTAGTGTGATAAATTTCACAGTAAAACGTTTTCCACTTTCAAATCTTTGGTTGTTTTAAACCATTACTCTTTTTTTTTCTTCTTTATTTTGTGTATATAAAGAGGCTATCCTGTGTACTGTGAACTATAGATAATTTTATGTGAACATTGTAAGTGTAAGATCAATATATATATATATATATATATATATATATATATATATATATATATATATATATATATATATATATATATATATATATATATATATATATATATATATATATATATATATATATATATATATATATATATATATATATATATATATATATATATATATATATATATATATATATATATATATATATATATATATATATATATATAATATGATATTTACACTTACAATATTCACATAAAATTATCTATAGTTCACAGTACACAAGATAGCCTCTTTATATACACAAAATAAAGAGAAAAAAAGAGTAATGGTTTAAAACAACCAAAGATTTGAAAGTGGAAAATGTTTTACTGTGAAATTTATCACACTACTGACATATTTTCTTTTCCCAAAGTGAATATTAAATATTAAAATTTTATAAAAAAGAAAAAATATATGATAATCTCAAAAACCATTAAGGTCTCTTATCTATATTTTCTACCTGATAGGTATAGAGATTATAACTCCAGATTAGCACTAGGCAATAAGGCCCTAGACCGGCACCTGTGAGAATTATAAATAATTACCCCAGTGCCTCACCTCAGTTTAAATGATCTAAAAATATATAATGAATTAATAATAATAATAATAATAAAAACACAAAGAATATAACCTACTCTTGCAAAGGGTAATATGCCTTCTTGAGAATAACAACCTGTTTGAATAAGAATAACCTGTTTTTAATTATTGCCCGAAATGGGAACAATAGCTCATAAGACTTTTCATTAGCACAAGTGCACTCAATAAATAATAAAAATAATAAAAATAAATTTAACATAGAAGAATAACATTAACGTATCTAAACAAATAAACATGTTAACATCAATCTCCCTTCACACTCTCCAGTCTAGGACATGGCACATGCACATTAATATTGTGGATCCCAAGCACAGTCAAAATCAAACAGCATAACAGCAAAGCAACAAGCAGGTAAGACTATATTCCTCAGAGAATACGAGAAAAATATACTCGGCAGCAGCCAGCCCCTTAATATATATATATATATATATATATATATATATATATATATATATATATATATATATATATATATATATATATATGAGAGAAAGAGAAATGGAAATGTTGGAACTATACATTGAAAGAGATAAAAATCGCAAAAAAGTGAAAAATGTGATATCTGTACTTATTAAATTGCTTATATTTTCTAAACCAAGCCAAAACAAAAAATAATTCATTAAAAAAATTAAAATATACATATATAACAATAATTCAGCAAAGTTTGAAAAAAATCGAAGATGAGGTTTTTTTCAAGGTCAAGGTCAAGGTCACCAATAGGTCAAATTTTTTATTTGACCTCCGAGGTCAAAATCATCTAAATAAATGTTGTACCGCTATTCAAGATCTTTTAAATGGTCTTTACACGATGCTTCTAAGTGCCATAGAAGCCTAGATATTGTATTTTGACCTCGGACTACTCTCTGAAAATTGACATTTTTGACCAAAGTTTCAAAGGTCATATCTTCTGAACCGTATGAGCTAGAGACCTGCAATAAACGCCATTCATATTTTCTCAACAAGATCTGTTAGTGTGCCATTTTTCATAAAAATCGAAAGGGGTCACGGAAAAAATTGCCAAATTTTGGTTGAAGTGACTTGGAATGACCCCATAGCAGAAGTAAAATATTTTGTCTTTTATTGGAGAAGAATGGGAGAATGTGTCAAACAAGCCAATTTATTACTTTTTATCCAAAAAAGGGCAACGTCAGAAAAAAATGGTTAGAACAAAACATACTTTTTCAAATTATATAATTATGATCAATAATAATGCCATACAAGATGAAATATTAAAATTCAAACCGTTCTATTACCTAAAAACATGAATTTTGAGACAAAACATGAATTTTTCCTAAGACAATAACAACCTAAATTTGCAGCTGCTTTGATTATGAACTAGTGTCCACTCTAAAATTTGCATACTTTGCGTCAATAGGATGGCCAAGTTATGAAGCAAATTTCATCAATCAGGAGATGAATTTTTCCTGTATCATAGGTCAAAATCTAGGTCAAATATTTTTTTTTTAAAGTAACATAAAATTTTACTAAATAAAAGCTTTAGATCTGCTCAAGAGCTTTAAAATGTATATATTATTGTTTTTGGTGGTGCAGAACCTGAAATATTTAACTTCAAAGTTTGCCTCCAACTCTCAAAATGAACTTTTTGTCAGTTCCATGACCTGTATATCCGGAACCGTTTGAACTATGAACTTGGAAAAAAGAACGTTCTCATTTTCTCAACAACATCTGTAAGTATGGCAACTTTCATAAAAATCAGAGAGGTCAATGGTTTTTGTGTAGGAATGATATTTGATATGGATATATATATATATATATATATATATATATATATATATATATATATATATATATATATATATATATATATATATATATATATATATATATATATATATATATATATATATATATATATATATATACCGTATATATATATATATTCAACCATGTGGTCATCCCCATGTATTGAGTGGAAAAAATGTTTTTTTCTGTTTTCTAATTTTCCAATATTTTGGTAAATGTGGAGATTTGGGGGAGGGAGTACATCCAGAAAAGGAATAAAATTAATTTTCCTCCACCCTCCCTCCACAATAATAGCTTTTCTCTTTTCTAAAATCTGAAACATTTTTATTTAGAGTCGATAGGAAGGATGTTTTAAAGCTCTCGTGTTCTGTGTTGTTTATTATTTAGTAAAGTTAATCAAAGAACAACTAAATTGTAGAACCTTTTTTGAATTGTTTTTCAGAACAGTTTCCTCCGAGGAATAATATTTGAAAGGAATTTTGAGTGAAACAAGCAAGCGACTGAGTTACAGGTATTATACTTTACATTACATATCATATTTTTATTATATTTATACAGTACTAATGTTATATTTAAAAAAATATTTATTTTATTTTGAAAATGTTCGTGTATGTTTTAATCAATAATTGAGACCTCATACATAAATATAAATATTTGTGTATGATTTAATAAATGAATCTTTTACTAGCAGAATATGAATTAATGAGAATGATACTAAATACACAAATAAATATTTGTATAGCTATTTATTATATAAACTGTAGAAATTTATCTCATTGTTTTGGTTATTTAGGAATGAGTGGTAAATATAACTTAGCTTTGGAAATTGGCCAGAGTGGATTCATTTGCTTCACTTGCCTGCTCAATTACACTTTAGCTTAAATATATGGTACAGCTTAAGTGAAAAATTTAATAATTTGGAGTTAGCAATTATTCCATACTACTCATCTGGCCTTAACATCTGTTAGATTCCCATTCAATATGAGCTTAAGATTTGCAATGGACTCCAAAATTGGCACTGAAATAGAATGGTTATTAATTTAATTCAATATAAACAATAACCTATCCAAATAGATATATTTAAATGTGTCTAACTCTTCTATTAATATAAACAAATATAATTGCGAACTTAGGAACATAGGAAAATAGAGACAGTTAGAAGCCACAAGGGCCTATCGAGACTGTCCCAGTCCAAACAAATAATAACAATAGCAATACTAATACATGCACGAAAGACTAGGTCTATCCCATCCTAGTTATCAGTTCATTCATGCATAGATATAAAAGTAAAACTAAACCCCATTACACATGCAATACTCAATGAACCATCACCCACTACAAAAAACTGCCGTTAGGCTTAGTCATAGGTTGATCTGTTGATCCAAAAATTCATATATGCCCGCCAATTTGGCTTAGTCAGATTATTCTATATAATACCCAAACCATCCATATATCTATCTAGCCCCTTTTTAAATTTGACAAGAGAATCACAGTCAACAATCTCTTGTGGCAAGTCATTCCAAAAATTAACAACTCTATTACTGAAAGAGTATTTTCTTACCCTTGCAAGGGAGATGAAATTGAAAATCTAATTGATTATGGCTATTTTCCTGTATTAAATATTTCTAATATTCCCTGTATTAAATATTAAATTTTTATAAACTATTTATTATTTGCAAAGGAAAGAAAAGCTGATTTATAATCTGTCAAACATACATCCATATCATAATAGTAATAAATGATACTTACTCCCTAAAAATAAGAAGAGATCGAAAGTGGAGTTCTAACTACTTGATTGTAAATATGGGTCTGGAGTAGCCTATTTGCAGATTTCTACAAATATATATATATATATATATATAATATATATATATATATATATATATATATATATATATATATATATATATATATATATATATATATATATATATATATATATATATATATTGGGCAAAGGCCAGAGGCTTACCGATTTTCACCAGTGTTTGAGAATATCTTAAACATGGTTGAAGTGGATAGTAACTGACCTGAGGTCAGGGTTTAAATACCCATAGTAGACTTGAAATTTTGAAATATATATATATATATATATATATATATATATATATATATATATATATATATATATATATATATATATATATATATATATATTATATATAGTGTTGATGGATCGGATGTCATATTTTCTCAATTATGGATGCGGATGTCAAATTTTTGTAAAGTGTGAATGTGGATGTTGAATTTTTAAAAGTGTGGATGCAGATGTCAATTTTGAAGAGGATGCAAATGCATATGCCATCACTAATAATATATATATATATATATATATATATATATATATATATATATATATATATATATATATATATATATATATATATATATATATATATATATATATATATATATATGGTTATCCCTCCTGTGGTTCTCAAAACTTGCGCTTCCGAACTTGAACCCTGCCTTGGTAAACTATTTCGTCTATGTCTTTCTACTTAAACCTTCCCTTCCTGCTGGAAACGTGCTGTCATTCAGCCTGTGCCGAAGAAGGGGGACTCCTCTCAACCCTCTAACTACCGTCCAATTTCTTTAACCTCCATTCTTTCTAAAGTTCTTGAATCTATCCTTAACAGGAAGATTTGGAAACTTCTCAATTCTTCTAATCTTATCTCTGATTGCCAGTATGGCTTTCGTAAGAAACGCTCTACTGGTGATCTCCTTTCCCTTCTCTCTGACTCTTGGTCCTCTGCTCTTCGGCATTTGGGTGAATCTTTTACTGTTGCGCTAGACATATCGAAAGCTTTCGATAGAGTCTTTCAAAAAGCTTTGATTTCCAAACTTCCCTCTTTCGGAATCTATCCTTCTCTTTGTGACCTTCTCTCTGATTTCCTTTCTGGTCGTTCTATAACTGCACTTGTAGACGACCACCGTTCTTCCTTTAAATCTATTAATAGTGGTGTTCCTCAAGGATCTGTCCTATCCCCAACACTTTTTCTACTTTTCATTAATGACCTTCTGTCTGTTACTTCATCTCCTATCCACTCATATGCTGATGACTCCACCCTTCATTACTCTTTTCAATTTGAAAGGCGCCCCTCTCAACAACAGTTACTAGATGCAAGGAGGGTTGCCTTGGAGCAGGCTGACATCTGATCTATCTCGTATTTCTAATTGGGGCAGAGAGAACATGGTTGTTTTCAATGCCACCAAAACTCAATTCCTCCATCTCACTACTCGACACAATCTTCCACACAACTATGATATCTTCTTCGAAAACACTCAACTCAGACCTTCATCTGTTCTTAATATTCTTGGTGTTTCCTTTTCTCGTGATCTTTCTTGGAAAGATCAGATTACCTCTCTTTCTAAACAAGCTTCTAAGAGGTTAGGTATTCTGAGGCGCCTTCAGTATTTCTTCACTCCACCCCAGTTGCTTGCTCTGTATAGGGGTGTTGTTCACCCCTGTATGGAGTATGCTTCGCACATCTGGGGTGGTTCCACACATACAGCTCTCCTAGAGAAGGTGGAGTCTAGGGCATTTCGTCTCATCAACTCTCCAGCTCTTACTAACTCTTTAATCTCTTTCTGCCCGTCGAATTGTTGCGTTACTCTCTCTATACTATCGCTGTTACAATGGACACTGCTCTTCTGAACTCTCTTGTCGCATTCCTCCTCCACTGAGAAGGGCTCGTGCGACTCGACTTTCTACACAGTCTCATCCTTTCTCTGTCCAACTCTCTGACCCCAGACTCAACCGCTATGCTCTGTCCTACATGTACTCTACCGGTAAAGTCTGGAACACACTCCCTTGTTCTATTTTTCCTACTTCCTATGACTTACACACCTTCAAACATCGTGTATCAGGTCATGTCGTCCTTTAATTTGACCATTCTTCCGTTTTTCCCCCTAACTCTGGTGGAATTGTAGTAGGCCTCTGGCCTTTGCCCACCAGAGGTGATATATATATATATATATATATATATATATATATATATATATATATATATATATATTATATATATATATATATATATATATATAATATAATAATAATTAATAAATATTAAAAAAAAAAAAAAAAAAAAAAAAAAAAAAAAAAAAAAAAAAAAAATTTTAAAAAAAAAATATTGAAGATTTGATACTGAGGGTAAAATATCGATATATTGGCTTTAAAAATATTGGTATTTTTCCAATACTATTGTAAAAAATATTGATATTGAAATTCTTTTGGCATCCCTAGAAAGTACTAATATTAAGGCATAGAGGGAAAAGTTGAAGAAAGGATGGTGCCAGCTCAGAAGCACATTCCCTTAAAACTCGGGGATGAATGTAATCCAGGGCGCTTGCCTTCCTAACTTTCATAGATTTCAGAAGCCCATGCATCTGATCAAATGTAATCACAGGTACAGGCATGGGACATCTGAGAACAGAAGTAGGAGGAGGAGGAGAATTGCTAGAGACGTTTAGAGTTGAATTAGGGGAGAACAGGAGGCCGGCCAAAGAGATTAGTCTTTTCAGTTGGAATGTTAACAACAGAACACTCAGAGCGAATAAGAGGATGAAAAGATATATATATATATATATATATATATATATATATATATTATATATATTATATATATATACGGACTCCAAGGGACAAATTTGTTAAGTAAGAGAAAAAAACTTACAATAAATTTTGTCGAAGCCGTACAATTCTTAAGATCCTTAATATCAAACAGATAGGAGTGAAGAGCAGGCACGGCTGGAGCTTCAGACCCTGAAGGGGAAAGGATGCATACGTCTGCTCATGGAAAAGTTATTTGCTCACTGAGAAAAATAAAAATAATACAAGCAAGTAAAATAAATTAAATGTTATAAAAGAAATTAATTCATTTAAATAAAAACAAAACTCACTACTAAGTATTATGTTGCAAGCAAGCTAAAAGTAATGCAGTTAAGTGGGAAGAAAAAGTGTGAGAAATATAATTTGCTTTTTATTTACAATTGATACCATGCAACAGAATAATAAAAATAGGTACATGAAAATAATGATTGGCTGTTATCCTAATACGTTCACTCGCTAAATAATAATTTATAAATATAAATTAACTTTAATGTATGTAATTTTTTTTCTATGATTATTTATAATATAATATATTTATAATATATTGAATGAGATAATGAAAATGAATGACTATAATTGATGAAAAACTAAATTTTTACACCCACCTTCACCATCTTGTTAATTGTTAGTATCTATCAATCAAACCTTCACTACTGTGATTAAAGGGAGTAATTGTGAAATGGATGAGGATGAAGTAGATTAACAATGTTAATTTTGAAATGGTATTGCTTCGGTAATGCAAGTATCGTTTCTCAGTAATTTCTATTAATTGGTTCCTTGCTTAGTTCCCTGTTAAAAATAACAGCATTATAAAAAAGAAAAATTCAGTTTAGTGGTATATGAAATATTGGTATTTTCAATAAAACTCAAATATTATTTTCAACTTACCCTGGGTAGGGGTACGATTTCTTTTATCAGTTCTACCTTTAATTATTCTTCTAATATGAGATGATCAAGGTAGAATGCTTTCCAATATTTTGTCTTCCGTATTATTTTCTGATATTTTTTTCTTTTGTTAATTTTAATAGTTTTCCTTGGATATCCCATAAATTTTCCAAAAACAGGATTCCTTTCTTTTAAATGATGATGTTTAATTATAAATAAATATCCTTATTCGGTTCAATATTCAGAACTTTCTGAAATAAAGGAAAAAAAAATAACCACTTCAATATATATATATATATATATATATATATATATATATATATATATATATATATATATATATATATATATATATATATATATATATATATATATATAATATATAATAATAATAATAAATAATAATAATAATAATATAAATATAATAATATAATTAATTAATTATATATTTATATTATATATATAATATATATATATATTAATATAATACTATATTATATAATTGTACAGATATTGCAAAATCATGAACTGCGGATGCGGATGTTATGCGGATGTCAAATTTCGGTATCTTGCAATATCTGTGCTCAAGAATTTGACAGTCTTCATTTCATCCCAAAAATGCTTAAATGCGGACACACTTTTGCTCTCCTTGTTTGATCAAACTTCTTCAAGAAAATAACTTTTGCCCAAATTGCAGAATTGAAGTAAAAGAAATTGAAAGTTCGCTTCCTGTAAATTATAACACTCTGAAAGTTGTCGATTTTTATAAGTCTAAATGTTGGCAAGAAAGAAAGATAGATATAGCAACTGAGGTTGTCAAGAGGAAGGACATTATTTTGAAGAAAAAGACTCAGATAACATTGAATGTAAAAATTCTTGACAAGTGTTTAGAGAAGTTGGAAGAGTTGACAGTGTCTGAGAGTAAGCAACTGACACAGTAAATACGAGAAAGATTTTAGATGAGATAGATGAAGATCTTAA
>SEYY01013277.1:0-15643 GCA_009176605.1 Armadillidium nasatum
TGTTAATACTATTATCCATCATTATTACTGCCATTGTTCTACTATTGAAAACTATTATAATTATAGATTACAATTATTATTATTATTATTATTATTATTATTATTATTATTATTATTATTATTATTATTATTATTATTATTATTATTATTATTATTATTATTTTTATCATTATTATTGTTATTATTATTATTATTATTATTATTATAATTAGTTGTTTTCATTTTTGTTATTATTATTTCTATTATTATTATTATTATTATTATCATATTATTATCATATTATTATCATTATTGTTATTATTATTATTATTATTTTTAATACCACTTTCTTTGTTATATTATTCTTATTTATATTATTATTCTTGTTACTATTATTATCCTTAAAGTATATATCATCATTGCTTTATTATTATTAGTATTATCCATGTAAACATCATAAGTAATGTCATTGTTGTTGTTACTTGCATGATTTTTATTTATTTTTGTTACTCTAGAAGAGACCTATCATACTCAGTAATTATTATATAAAGTATTATATATATATATATATATATATATATATATATATATATATATATATATATATATATATATATATATATATATATATATATATATATATATATATATATATATATATATATATATATATATATATATATATATATATATATATATATATATATATAGTTAAACAGGAAACCGCAGTGTTTTCCCCTAGCAGCCCCTTTTCATGGAACTGGACAGTCACGATGTTACTATTAAAATTATTATTGAACTTAGTAGAATAAGACCTAGTTTTGTACTTTAAGCCTGTAAATGTACTATTTCCGGAATAAAGCTTTATGAATGAACATTCGATTATTATTGTTATTATTATTATTTTTATAATTATTATTATTATTATAATTATTATTTTTGTAATAATAATAATAATTATTATTATTATCTTATTATTATTATTATTATTATTATTATTATTATTATTATTATTATCAAAATTGTTTTTATTATTATAATAATAATAATTATTATTATTGTCATTATCATTATTATAATAACAATTATTATTATTATTATTATTATTATTATTATTATTATTATTATTATTATTATTATTATTATTATTATTATTATTATATTTATCATTATTAATATTATTATTATTACAGTTATTATTATTAATATCACTTACATGATTATATTATTCTTATTAATACAAGTATTCCTATTACTATCTTTAAAATATATTTCATCATTACTATTATTATTACCAGTATTTTCATAATAAACATCTTAAGTAACGTCATTGTTATTGTTACTTACATGGTCAATATTTATTCTTGTTACTCTAGAAGTAACCTACCATAACCTGTAATTATTAAATAAAGTATAATTATATATAAATTTATTTGATTTAAAAATTGGGGCCAAAAAAAACCGCAGAGAATTACCCTAGCAGCCCCTTTTCAGAGAACTGGTCAGTCATAATATTATTTTAAGATTATTATGGAATTTAGTAGAATAAGACCTACTTTTAAGCTTTTAACCTGTAAATGTACCATTTCCTGAATAAAGCTTTATGAACGAATGAATGAATGAATCATTATTATTATTATTATTATTATTATTATTATTATTATTATTATTATTATTATTATTATTATTATTATTATTATTATTATTATTATTATTATTATTATTATTGTTATTATTATTATTTTTACTATTACTATCATTATTATTATTATTATTATTATTATTATTATTATTATTAAAATAATAATAATTTTTATTATTATTATTTGTTATTATTATTATTATTATAATAACAACTATTATTATTATTATTATTATTATTATTATTATTATTATTATTGTTAATATTATCATTATTATTGTTATTATTATTAATATTATTATTATTATTATTATTATTATTATTATTATTATTATTATTATTATTATTATTATTATTACTATTATGATTATTGTTATAATTACAATAATAATAATCATTATCATTATTACTATTACGAATATTATCATTATCATTACAGGAAGAATAATTATTATTATCATTATAATTATTATTATTATTATTATTATTATTATTATTATTATTATTATTATTATTATTATTACTATTATTATTATTATTATTATTATTATTATTATTATTTCATCTTATTGCTCTTTTATATTCACATTAAAATATTTTACAATAAAGACTGTTTGTTTGTGTGTTTCGGCAAATTTATTTCCGCTAATGTTACGTTAAGTTAATGTTAAGACGTCTGATCATATTAATCGTCTAGGCAATAATGTATTTGAATTATTACTATTATTTACTTACGTTATTATTTTTTTTTATTTTTATTGAAAAAAAAAATTCTAATTTGAAGCAGAATTTTATGAATTGTTATTTGTGTGATTACTTTTTTTACGAAAAACAAAATATATTTTTTTAGGCTGGTTTATCCTATTGAATATCCGGAATATTTCCCAGTACTAATTTTATCGCTTTCGCAAGTCATGCCTCAGCCATTATTATTATTATTATTATTATTATTATTATTATTATTATTATTATTATTATTATTATTTTTATTATTATTATTATTATTATTATTATTATTATTATTATTATTATTATTATTATTATTATTATTATTATTATTATTATTATTATTATTATTGTTATTATTATTATTATTATTTTTATTATTATTATTATTATTATTATTATTATTATTATTATTATTATTATTATTATTATTATTATTATTATTATTATTATTATTATTATTATTATTATTATTATTATTATTATTATTATTATTATTATTATTATTATTATTATTACTATTATTTACTTACTTTATTTTTATTTTTATTTTTATTGAAAAATATACAGTGAAATATATATATATATATATATATATATATATATATATATATATATATATATATATATATATATATATATATATATATATATATATATATATATATATATATATATATATATATATATATATATATATATATATATATATATATATATATATATATATATATATATATATATATATATATATATATATATATATATATATATATATATATATATATATATATATATATATATATATATATATATATATTATTTACTTATTTGTTATTTATTTATAAAAAAATTTATCATTTATCAATTTTTACAGACGGGCTCGGGTTGGCACGTGCAAACGTTGTGGGTGCAGGTGCAAACGGGGGGGTTCCTGTGGGGAGTAGGGAGAACCCCTATGGATGAATTCCTGCTGGCACGGCGTACCTCAGAGAATGGTGTGGGGTGGTTCCCTGAAGGATGCAACGTGTTTTACCATGAATAAATTTTAATGATTTTATTAATTAATTTTAATTAATTAATAACTTATATTTTTAGAAACCAACTTCGTAGATATATATATATATATATATATATATATATATATATATATATATATATATATATATATATATATATATATATATATATATATATATATATATATATATATATATATATATATATATATATATATATATATATATATATATATATATATATATATATATATATATATATATATATATATATATATATATATATATATATATATATATATATATATATATATATATATATATATATATATATATATATATATATATATATATATATATATATATATATATATATATATATATATATATATATATATTAATTATTTTTTTAATTAATTTTTTTTGGCAACATTTCATGCAATTTCATTTGCGATAGTTTGTATCCCCTATTACTATTATTATTAATATAATTTTTATTATTTTTGGACTTATTATTATTATTATCATAATTATTATTATTATTATTAATAATTATTATTATTATTATCATCATTATTATTATACTTATAATTATTTGAGCTTTTAATTTAATTGAATCTTCTTTTAACTAACTACTATAAGATTGTTTTCATTTTAATTAAATAGCGTAATAATAATAATAACTTTATATCTGCTTACCCCCAACTGATGTAGGCAAAATCATTTGAAGTCCATCAAACTCATAATTTTTATCGAACTTTGAATGAACAGTGATATTCATTGTCTCATTCGTGTTGAAATAAAAACCATCCATCTTAAACTCGTATTCATTTTCTGGACCAAAAAGATTGGTTGCAATAGGAATTCCACTCACGGCAACAAAATTCATCTAATAAAACAAATATATCGTGACAACAAACATACTAATAATAATATGAAGGATGACACTTGTTAGTTTTATTGTAAAAATAAGAATATTTGGCAAATATAGTTATGATGCTACTTTTAAAATATATATATATATATATATATATATATATATATATATATATATATATATATATATATATATATATATATATATATATATATATATATATATATATATATATATATATATATATATATATATATATATATATATATATATATATATATATATATATATATATATATATATATATATATATATATATATATATATATATATATATATATATATATATATATATATATATATATATATATATATATATATATATATATATATATATATATATATATATATATATATATATATATATATATATATATCACTCTACTGGTTTCTGTGTGAGGAAATAAAATATTTCTCAAGAAGAAGCTTTTCTATTAAGACATGTGAAAGTTCTTCTATAGCATTGTGTTCTTTCGTTTAGAAGTTGTTCATAATCATATTCCTAACTAAGATCTGTTTTTTTATATCGCATTTACAGAGATGCTCTTTTGAATACAAGTTAATCTTATGCAAATTTGGGAGAAACCAACGTTGACTCTTGGTTCGGCTTATATTAAATTTATCTCCTATTAATTCTGCAAAATATACCATCTTTGTTTTATTAACTTTTCATTTCAAATCCTAAATTTAATAATATATACAGTAAGGTAAAGGTTTTGAAGGTAGTGTCTGTTCAATCTGAGAGGAAGCAAGGGGAAGCAGAATGCCTCCTGAGGGGAAACTGACAGCATCTTTCTTCAGACTTTCTCGGGATGAGGGGAGGGGGAGGGGTTGGAAATTATCCCCTTAAGGCTATATGATAGGCCATTTTTGCGTTATTTTATATCTAGTTGTGGTTTGGTGGTTAACTGCAAGGTTAACTTTGTTGTTTGCTGAAAACTTCTGTGGTTTTACTACCAGTTTCCACGCTCCTTTCTGAGTAATTTCTAGCAATTTTTATTATTTTCTAGCACCTTGGATTTTCTATCAACAAACGTACTCTCAAAAGTGTCTTGGTAACTTAATTATGGCAACTTATTTTGACCTTATAACGTCATCCATTAACAATTCTGTTTCTCCTCATTTATAAAGTTTTCAGAGCGTAATATAACTTTGAATTCAAAAGGAGTTTTATAAATCACTCGATGAAGTATTCGTAAAAATACCTTCCACTTTCATGGGACAGGAGTTCGGACGAGCAGATGCCGTTCTAAATAATTCGGCGTGGTCGTAAGTCGCCCAAACCCGACGGACGGAGCACACACGAAATCCCGAGCGCATATACACACATATATATATGTCTATATATATATATATATATATATATATATATATATATATATATATATATATATATATATATATATATATATATATATATATATATATATATATATATATATATATATATATATATATATATATATATATATATATATATATATATATATATATATATATATATATATATATATATATATATATATATATATATATATATATATATATATATATATATATATATATATATATATATATATATATATATATATATATATATATATATATATATATATATATATATATATATATATATATATATATATATATATATATATATATATATATATATATATATATATATATATATATATATATATATATATATATATATATATATATATATATATATATATATATATATATATATATATATATATATATATATATATATATATATATATATATATATATATATATATATATATATATATATATATATATATATATATAGATATATATATATATATATATATATATATATATATATATATATATATATATATATATATATATAGATATATATATATAGAGAGAGAGAGAGAGAGAGAGAGAGAGAGAGAGAGAGAGAGAGAGAGAGAGAGAGAGAGAGAGAGAGAGAGAGAAAGAGAGAGAGAGAGAGGAAGACGTAGTAGAGTCTGAAGAGATGAAAGTACCCTCCACTGGACTTAACATGCAGGGTGATAGGGTGGAATGGACCATTCCGTTGCACTTCGTTCCCCTTTGGTTTCATCTTTTCAAAGTGTCTCTAGTATACCCTTAACTCAGATTAGAGTGCCTATACTCATACAATCTTTCCAGTTCCTTACATGCTTCCTGCAAATTTACAAGCGCTTACATTAACATTTAAATAAATAAAAAATGGTGAAATACAAATCTGCATTGGAGAATCCAAGAGGGAGTAATCCAAATAAAGACCCTTCTCCACTCCTTCCTCATCACAACTTGGGAGTCGGTGGCCTCCAGTGAAAGAGTTGGTGTCACCAAGACCTTGAAGCCGACTAGCTCTGGTGCACGCTCTTCTTTTTCATTAATTTCTGCAGTATTCGCTATCTTTTGTTTAATCTCCACTTTATTGAACACCATCCCTCTTCTAAACCTCATCTCTTGTTCTTAACTGAAATTCAGGTATCTGAGTGCTCTGACAGCAAACTCTACTGTTTCCTCCTACTGTCTATATCAATTTTCAGCCAAAAGTGGATGTTGCGAATATGTGCACAACTATGTTGTCTGTTCTCGTGTCTTTACTTTGGAATCTTCTAAATTCTCTACTTTATGGCTTAAACTTTCTTGCAATTCTACAGCTAAATTCATTTGTTCTGTCTACTTATCTCCTAACTCAACAGTCTCTTTGAAATTCTTCGACTATCTTAGTTTCAAAATAGAGCACATTCTTTCTCCTCCTCCTTTCTCCGAAATCATCATTTTAGGGGATTTCAATGTTCACCACCGCCAATGGCTATCATCTAGTTCTCATGATCCAGCTGGTGAACTCGCCTAATAATTTTCAATCCAGAACAACCTTGAGCAGTTGATGCAACTCCCTATCCGTATTCCTGACTGTCTTGGTGATGAACCCAATATATTTGATCTTTTCCTAACTTCTTATCCTTCTCCTTAAACTGTTAAACTCTTTCCTCTTCTGGGTTCATCCGATCACCTTCTTTTCTTTGTATCTTGTCCTGTCTCTTCCTCTTCCGCAAGAACGGCCCCAGTCTTCGGCGAGGATACGCTTCCACCATTTTGGTGTCAATAACTGGTCTGACTTTCTGTTGTGCTTATCTGATTTTCCATGGAATGATTACTTTTTACGTGGGATCAGTCCTTCTGTGTGTGTGCAAAGCGCATAGCCGAGGTGATTCTCTCTGGCATGGTGGCGCACATTCCACATTTTTTCCCTTATACTAATCGAAACAAACCTTGGTTTAACTCTTCTTGTTCTCGTGCTATCAGGTGCCTTCAGGGATTATCGTCGTCTTTAAACTCCATAAACTAATGCGACTTATTTTTCATCCCTCAATCGTGCAAAATATATCTTTCGTAAGATTAAAAACTCTTTAAAGCAATAATCTTTTTGGTTCCTCTTCTTCAAGTTCTTTCTGGCATTTTGCAAAAAAAAAAAAAAAAAATGTCAACTTTAACTATGCTTTTTCCTCATTCCTTCATCTAGTATCTTCTGACGGTTCAACTACCGTTTGCCTTCCTCTAAAGATGAACTCTTCGTTCAAACTTTTGCCTCTAATTCAACCTTAGACGATTCAAGAGATGTTCCTACTCCTTCATTCCCCTCCAAATCATTTATGCCTAAAATTGTAATACTGGAGATCAGAAATAAGGGGAAAGAATTGAGATATATCCAGTTTTCCTCTACAGGATAAATTCGAGAGTTAATTAAGAGAGACTGGAAATTAATTAAAGCAATCGGACAATAGTTTTAGTTCTGAGAGGGGTTTCCCTTTTCGGAATATAAGTAATGAGCTAAGTTTTCTGAAAACAAAGTCGAGCAGAAAGTCAGAGACGAAATAATTTATTTACCAAGTCATAGTGCAAGCTCAAAAGCACGTTTTGAAAACAACAGGAGACACCATCAAAACCTTACGCATTCAAAGTGTTAAAGCTCAGAGAAAATTGAATTAAGAATAAAATTCAATATTTTGTATAAATGAATTTTGGGGAGTGGGCTCTCACTGGGAAGAATAACTTCAGCATAGAGATCAGTTTTGGAAAAGAGGTCAGTTTTAGCAAAAGGCAAGACTGCAGTTGTGCCGTCAGAAGACACAACAGGAGGGAAAGAGGAAAAAGGATTTTTTTTTGCAAAATGCCAGAATGGTCATGGGAAGAGGAACCAGAAAGATTGTTGCATTTTCTACTGGGATAGAAAGTTTCTGGAATAAAAAAAAATAGATATTGAGCGATTCTGGGATGAAATACAGTATAAGTTGCATGAGTTTCTAAAGTTTAAAGTGGACGGTAATTCATGAAGGAAGTATATTTACGGCAAATAGCACGAAAACAAGCAGTTTAAAAAAAGGTACTTTGGTTTAGTTGAAGGGAAGAATATAAAATGTACTCCTCCATGACAGTGAGAATCCCTTCCGAGAGCCTCATACCGCCGAAGCAATAATCATTCCACAGGAAATCAAAAAGTAAGACGACAAGTTCGAGGAGTTTGATGCGCCAAAACGACATAAAGGAAGACTTGAAGATAGAAGATGATACGGAGATAAGAAAGCGTTTGAATGAATCCAGAGATGGAAAGAGTCTAACAGTATACGGAACTGAGAAAGATTAGAAGTTAAGAAAAAGGTCTAAAATGTAGAATTCATCCCCAAAATGCACTCGCAGACGAGTAGAGAGTTGCACGCTCTGTTCAAAGGTCAATTTGAATAAAAAATGGAAAGCAAGTTCATGTATCTTGAAAACTAAAAGAAAGAAATGGTGGTGAACATTGAAATCTAATAAAATGATTTCTTCCACTGATCAGTTGTCAAATCTTTATGACTGTTGCAACACTCTCTCCTCTTTCCCACATTCACGTCGTTTTCCAGAAGTTTTACGATTGCATTACGCCCATGAATATTCTATTTAATATTCGTGAATATTAAATCGAATATTCATAGTGTAAACTGTAATCAATATTACAAAGAAAATTCACCCAGTTTTTAATTGTTTTCGACAAACTCACAAAAACTTGTTATCCCTCAATGAAGCTACTTACCCAGGCATTGACCTCATGTCCGTCTATTGCAATTAACTTTAAAATATAGATGCACCAAATATGGTGTACTTGCTGATATAAACAAGCATTTCTATCTATTATCTTACTGACTGTAGAGGATAAGAATAGGTTTGTTTCTTTTCGTAAGAGATAGGTAAAATCTTTATTATCGTTATACTTCTTTAGTTTTTGGTTTCGTCAGTAGCCCATTTATTTTGCATTATGTCATGAGTTTCCATGTATTCAAATTTCCTAATGATTTGTGTTCAAAGTTGTTAGCCAAAATTTTTTTATGTAGATAATTTCTTTTATACCAGTAATAACCGTGAGGAATTAGAATATGTTTATAAGGAAGCATTTGTGAGAATGAATGAAGCTTTCTTTTTTCTGAGAAGTTGGAAATCTAACTTGCCAGAATTGAATTCTAAAATTGAAGAGGAATGCAGATTAGCTGACCATGGTTGCGCTTAAGAGAAAGTATTAGGCTATCGTTATCATTTAGAAAATGATACCATAAGTGTTGCCATACGTGATTGTGATATCCGGGGCAAACACTAAAAGACTTATTTTGTCGGATATACCTGTCGGCCTTATTTTACCTTTTACCGTTAGTGGTAAAATATTCAGACGCAACATATGGAGCTTGAATCCTAAAGTTGATTGGGATACTGTTTTGAGTCCTAAAGTACTTGAAGAGTGGAAAAATGATGGCTGCTTCTCTTAATGCTGCTTATAAGATATATTTTAAAAGAATGGTCCTCAATAAGGATCATGACTATCATGTACACATTTTTTGGTGATAGTTCTAAAACATTATATGGGTTTGATATGTATGTTTCCTGTTATAGCCTATTTGATTTAATTTTTGCAAAAGCCAAAATGGCTCCATTAAAAGAGCTAAGTATCTCGACTTTAACTTATGGCTGCAGTTCTTGCATTTAAATATTTGAGCTATATATTATCTTCTTTAAGAGATATTAAATTTAAGTTTATAAATTTTATTGTTGATTCAAAAGTAGTACTTTCTTGGCTATTAATAAATAACCCTAAGTGTAAGTAAAAAATTATAAAAAATAGACTTAAAGATTTTGAACTGAAAAAAATGAGTTGATTTCCGAATTTCAGGTACCTACCTATTTTAGGCACACTGATACTAATAGTAACCCTGCTGATTTATTGACAATAGGTGTTACATTTAAAATGTTCAATGAAATTAAACATTTCTGGGGGAATGGACCCCCATTTTTATCTAACAATTTTGCTAACTGGTCAGTGCATGAATTATTGAGCATTCCTATTGAATGCAAAATTAAATTGTCTATTAATTGTAATTCTATCAATCCCATTGAGAATAAAGATGTCTACGACATCGAAAAGTTTTCAGATCTTAATAAATTAATAAGACTAACTTCTTATCTTTTTAAATTTTAGTTTATTAAAGTGGTGGAAGTAGATCCCACCAAATATGTTTTACTATATTGGGTCAAAGCGCCTGCAATTTGCATGTTTTAAGAAAGAAATAGATTTTCTGAAGGTAAATAATAATTCTGACCCTGTTCCCTCTCTGGCTAAACACTTTGATTTTTACTGGAAAATGGAGATATTCTCCGTTCTCATGGAAGAATTTCTAAGTCTCTTCACTTTGATTTTGATATTTGTAATCCAATTTTATTTGAAAAAATAAATCCGTTTACGAGTTTAATTATATTAAATGCTCATTCACAAGTTCAGCATCTTGGAGTTCAAACTACATTTAACTTTATTAGAAATATAGGCTTTTGGATATCTCAAGCCAGGCAAGCTGTTAAAACTATCTTGTCTACATGTTTTTTATGCAAAAGGTATAATACTCTGTTATAATTACCCTAAATTGACCAACTTGACTAAAAACCAGCTAACCTTGATTAAGCCTTTATTGGTCATGTGTTGCTTAATTGAACCTGAAAGCGGCAATGAGCACAAGATGTATATTTTACTGTTTACTTGTTTAAATATCAGGGCTATTCATATGGAAATTGTTCCTGATATGTGAACAGAAAATTTCTTGCTTGCTTTTCAAAGGTTTTGTAACAGATACACTATCCCCTCTCACTTATACTCTCATAATGCTCATTGCCTTTGTAAAAGCAATAGATTTCCTTAGTGATGTTTTATGTTCCCAAGAATTTTGTGATCATCTTACACAGTTGCATATTTAACAGATTAAAATTTATCCTTTATGCAGATTTTATAGGAGTAGCTTGGGAAAGACTGACCTGTACTGTTAAAACCTGTTTATATAAAACAGTGCAAACTAAAATCCTTTCTAATTTTGAATTACTGACCACTTTATCTTCTATAGAAGATGCTATAAAGTGCAGACCCCTCACCTATATCTAAGATTGAGCATAGCGGTTAAGTTTGGGGTCGGAGAGTTGGACAGAGAATGGATGATGTCGCCCGGGCTCTTCTCAATGGAATTTCAATATATATATATATATATATATATATATATATATATATATATATATATATATATATATATATATATATATATATATATATATATATATATATATATATATATATATATATATATATATATATATATATATATATATATATATATATGTATATATATATATATATATATATATATATATATATATATATATATATATATATATATATATATATATATATATATATATATATATATATATATATATATATATATATATATATATATATATATATATATATATATATATATATATATATATATATATATATATATATATATATATATATATATATATATATATATATATATATATATATATATATATATATATATATATACTATATATATATATATATATATATATGATATAATAATAAATACCTTTTTATCTTTTCGAAACCCGATTGCCACAAAAGTCTAGTCTTTGTTAATGTCAAGATCGTGGTGAGTAAAATTCCGATTTTCCAAACACTGTTTTCCTTTATGTGAACATTCATTTAATATTATTTTAACACTTCTCTTTTCTTTATCAGAAATTACTTTGATCTAAAATATATATATATATATATATATATATATATATATATATATATATATATATATATATATATATATATATATATATATATATATATATATATATATATATATATATATATAGTAGTAAGGGGGGCGACTTCGAGGGGTGCCAGATTTCGAAAATCTGGCAACCTGTCCCTAACTGTCTTTTCTGCATTTGCGTGCAATCCTGCATTCTCCGGCACCTTCCAGACCTTTCCTTTGTCGGTTCACGGACCCGCACGGACCCACGGACCCACGGACCCCTGGACCCCAAGATTCGAGTCAATTTCAGCCGGCCTGAACCGCAAAGAAAAAGGTCAGGAAAGAGAGTGACGTGAACGCAGCGATTTTGCAAACTCAGGGAACTTCCTGATACTATTTTTGGGGGGTTCATGGTGCCCCCGCAGGGGCCCCTTCCCCAGACTTGAGGAAAATTTCAATGGGTTGAGCCCCCCAAAAAGGTGTCAGGAAAGAGCGTGAGGTCAATTTGAGCGGAGTGATTTGCTTTGCAAATCAAAATCCCGTTCTGGCTTAGGTCGCCAGATTTCCGAAATCTGGCACCCCTCGAAGTCGCCCCCCTTACTATTATATATATATATATATATATATATATATATATATATATATATATATATATATATATATATATATATATATATATATATATATATATATATATATATATATATATATATATATATATATATATATATATATATATATATATATATATATATATATATATATATATATATATATATATATATATATATATATATATATATATATATATATATATATATATATATATATATATATATATATATATATATATATATATATATATATATAGTAGTTGCGTACCCATATTGTCGCTAAATGCAATTGCATGCAATGTTGCATGCAACATTGCAACATTGCAAATATTGCTTGCAACATTGCAATGTTGCATGCAATGTTGCAAAAAAAAATAATTAATTAAAAAAATTAATTAATTAATTAAAAAAAATTTAATTAATAAAAAATAAATAAATAAATTAAATAATATATATATATATAATATATATATATAATATATATATATATATATATATATATATATATAAATCTTGTCCCCCACCCCCTCCATCCTTTGTGGGGATCGTCTCACCCGCCCGCGCCCGCCCGCGTGTTAAAAAAAATTCCGCCAACCGGAAACCCGCCAGGGGTATTATTATTTTAATAATTATTATTATTATTATTATTATTTTTATTTTGTTCCTTGTAATTATTTTCATCATCATCTTTATTATTATGTCATTTAATTAGTTTTTAAAAAACATAGACTTCTATTCGGTTGAGACCATGGTCTCTAAGTGTAGAGACCATGTTTACGGCTCAGCGACTGCTTTACAACTGATGATGAATTCTAATATTGATCAGAGCAAGGAAAACAAAATAACCCTAACCACCAGGTGTTTACCCTGAGGCTAATCAGGTGTTCAACCGTTTTTTAGGCCTAAGTTAAGCCTAAAAACCAGATGTTTGCCCTAAGGCTAATCAGGTGTTCAACCGTTTTTTAGGCCTAAGTTAAGCCTAACCGCCAGGTGTTTATCCTGAGGCTAATCAGGTGGTTTAACAAAAGAAAATGACCTGTTCTTTCTTCATTGTACGTAAGCTAAAAATACTTATTTCTATTGTTATAAAAGTTTGAAAATGTCACTTCTTTTAATGAAGAACATAATTAATTGGTTTTCCTTTAGCTTGGTAACACCAATTCTACTTCTCAAATATGAGGATCCGAAGACATACTCTTCTAAGGTTAGGTTATGTTACCTCTGGAAAGGTTACATTTATAAAGTAAGCAATATTGATTTAATTGGTAGGACCTTCGAAATCAAATTTGTTAGGTTGTTATGGTTAGGAGTGATGAGAATAAAATATATTTGCTTGAACATATAAAATGTACGTTTCTTGAAACATGAGATAGCTATGTAATGTTGAATTTTGTATATTACTTATAAAACACATTTCGTATGCCCTGTGAAACATGTCGAAACAATACTAACTTTGTATTTACCTATACTCTCATATCGAAACATATAAATTACTATCGAAATTATTGGTATATTAGTATAATTAAATAATAATGTATGCTTATGTTTAATGTACCCTACTGTCTATATTGGTGTCTTTCCTGTAATTACTGTATAAGTGTCAATAATCGATTTATACTAAAAATGCTTAAAATAGTTAATGATAGTAAATATACAGATAGTGATAGAGTCGTACATGTAAATAACTGTTTTCTCATGTTTAATATGAAATATTTACTTCGTATTTGAAATATGTTAACTTGAAAAATGCATGAAAAGCTAATGTCAGTAAACAAAATACAGCTCGTACCAGGTCAATACATGAAAATAATTGTTTTTTCATGTTTAATATGAAATATTTGTCTCGTACTTGAAATATGCTAACTTGAAAATGCAGGAATAAGGGTTATTGATTATGATTGGATAGGTTGTTTGGAATGTTACTTAGGATAAAGCACCATAGAAACAATAAAGTATGAATGTGTCAGTCGGTAATTGTGTTTTTGTATTTTTAATATATTAGTAAGAACCGTACTGTATCGTAAAAGTTGTGTTGAAATCCAAATATAAGGTAAAATATTGTTTATTAAATAAATAGGTTTAAGTAAAATTATGAAGGTTATAGTTATAGATACAGTTAATATGAAAATCTTTGTTAAGTATGAAAAGCCTATATATAAGGATGTCATTATCTGTATAGGAAATAACCCTATGAATAATTTAGAATGCATGAAAATGTGTTTGGGCATCTATGTTTTCGTTAATTGCATGTGTTTTCTGAAGACACCTTACGTTGGCTTGTGTGTACGCATCATGTTATATCGGATGTTTGATGAAATAAAAAAAGTAAAATTAAAT
The DNA here is from genome assembly GCA_009176605.1 of Armadillidium nasatum. NCBI lineage: Eukaryota > Metazoa > Arthropoda > Malacostraca > Isopoda > Armadillidiidae > Armadillidium > Armadillidium nasatum. Next base: position 15,399 of record SEYY01013277.1, read on the forward strand.
ATTTTAAATGAAAAATGTTAATAAAATAAATATTCGAAGTCCTAAACAGTGTAAGATAGTTTGTAAAAGAGTCAGACTTTAAGAAAATAGACGACGTGTGACAGATATAAAAGTTTATACGATATAGTTATACTGAATGTTGGTACCATTCGAAAGTCAATGAATAAGTTATTAGTTTGTTTAACCTCAATATTGATGATGCTGAGTGTATGTTGACTAGAATTGCTAAAATTGAGAATTCCTAT
>SEYY01013278.1:0-10000 GCA_009176605.1 Armadillidium nasatum
ATCAAACAATGCAAATTAAAACAAGGGTAGGCCGTCAATGTCTTTAGTTCCCGTATAGCAAACTGAGCCCAAATTCAGCCCTAAAATTTTCAATAAACAATTAATAGTTAAAGAAAAGGTTTTAATAGGTTTATACTTAACGTTCTGAAGATCTTGATAGTCGTGGGTTGATATAATCTTTACAACAAAACTTACATTTTCAATTTTATAAGCAACGAGGTCTAAGGTATATAAGCAAGTAAATCTAGCGTGTTTAAAAAATCGCCTAACCCCTTATTGTTGCCATTCCTATGAAAATCTAGTTTTTTTGGGGAAATTTGGATACTTCAAAATAGACCAGTTAGATTTTCACTAAAAGGCCAATATAAACCAAAAATTAATTTTATCTTTAAAAGCAAATGCAAGTATTTTCGCAATAATTATTATATTAAACATTTTTAAATATTTTTTTAGATATATTTTAATATTTATAATTTTTAAATAATATTATATATGTATATATATATATATATATATATATATATATATATATATATATATATATATATATATATATACTATATAATATATATTATATATTAAATATAATATATATATATATATATATTATTATATTATATATATATAATATATATATATATATATGTCAACAACAATTTTTATCACCGCCACCATAATATCGATATATAGAAACATTGATATATCAATACAATTTTTCATTATTATATTATTATTATTATTATTTATTTTATTATATTATTATTATTACTTATTATTATTATTATTATTATATATTATTAGTATTATTTACCTTTCATTTATTATGCCTGTTATTATTATTTATTTCTAGCGACTTATTCTACTATCATAACCTGAACCACCGAAGTTTGCGTGTCTACAGGCTAACTGACTGATGAACGTTGCCATGCATCCAGGCAACGCCGTATTACACACATTATATATATTATAATTATATATATATATATAATATATTTATATTTTATATATATATACATATATATATATATATATATATATATATATATATATATATATATATATATTATATATATATATATATATAATAATATTGTGTATACGGCAGTGGCGGTGGCTGTATGCCACGGCACATTCCATCAATCAGTTAGGCCTGTTCAAAGGCAAACTTCGTCATTCGTCGAATTAAGTACGCTAGAAAATAATAATAATAATAATAATAATAATATTTTATATAATAATAATAATAATAAATAATAATAATAATAATAATAATAATATAATCATCATCATCGTCAAATAATAATAATAATAATAATAATAATAATAATAATAATAATAATAATAATAATAATAAAAATATCAGTTTTTTCTTTTTTTTTAAATAGTTTCTCATTTTATAATTTATTTATATTACTCATCCGTTAAAGAAACGTATGTGTAGAATACATTTAAACATACTTTGACTTCATATTTTCAATATAGTGAAAATAGGAGAGGTTCTTGCCATATCGAATCATTACCGAATAATAATAATAATTAAAAAAATTGCAATTTGTGTAAAATATACTTGTTGAAAATTATTAAACTTTGTTATATGCTAGATGTTAGAATTAAATTTAATAAACTGTTTCGTAATTATTAATTATGAATGTGAACTTTAAGAAAGAATGAATATTATTTGAGGATAAAAAAAGAAAAAATTTATTTTGAATACATTTAATATTTATTCCTGAACAATAAATCTTTTGTAAATTTTTAACATATATTAACTACACTACATTTATTCCTTAAGGCCAACAGTAATCAAACTCAAAAGGGACTATTAAATAGGAATAGGTGCATCACAATGTTAAATTCATAATAAATACAATTAATTAAAGAGTTAACACAAAGCATACTGATTACTCTCTCATTATAAAGGAAAATTCACCAGACATCATTTGAAGCAGAATACCAAATAATGAAGATCAAAGAGCAACATGGAAATATGATACGACAGATCAAATTTAAATTTCTTCCAGAAAAGCCAACACATTTTCTGTTGCGAGTTTTAACGTATTTCCTAGTCACTTTTGTAGACATTTTCTGCGACTTCTCTTCGAAAGGAGCTACAAATGCTGAGAGGAAGCTTATTTCGTCTTTATCATATCCTATATTAATATATATATATATATATATATATATATATATATATATATATATATTATATATATATAATATATTATATATATATATATATATATATATATATATATATATATTTGGATTTCTGTGGCGTGAAACCCATGAAAACGCTTTAGCAGATATTGTAACTGCTTTTGCCGAGAATAAACCTTATTCTATTAAAATTTAGCCTACAAATTAAAAAAAATTAATAAAGAACTCACCATTTAAAATATTCTGTAATTGTAAAGTAACGGGATTTATTTGATTTCCAAAGTAAATTAACTTGGATGTGTGGCTCTTTTGTATAAGCGCATAAGTAAATTTTTATAAGTAGTTAATGAGGTAACTTTTCAGCCAAGTAGAAACATAGACTCACCCATAAGCAAGAACTCTCAAAAACTCTGATCCAAAACCCAAAGCCTAGATTAAACAGTAAGTCACGTCAATCATACAATTCAAGTTAATAAACTAACCCAACCCAAGCCATCAAATGTCAATTTAATTCAAAATAATAATATATAAGGGTTGAGTATGTCAAGTTAGGCCCTAACTTCTTTCACAAAGCTCTATAAAAACTCTTACCCTAGGATTAAAAAGAATATATAACTACAATTTGGCTATATAAGTAGTAAATAGTTAATACATTACGTTCTGGAAGATTTCTTAAGTTAATGTGGGCGATTTTTTATAACACAATTACATTTTTTACTTTGTTAACAACGAGGTTCTAGCCCAAGGTGCAAGTCAGTAACGGCCTAGTTTTTATGCGTGTGAAGCTCGTCATAAACATGTAAATGTTGTTGTTGTTCTATAAAGTTAAGGCGTATTTGATACTTTAAAAGCATTTAAAAATATAAATATAAGGATTCTCAATAATAAATAAATAAATATATATATATATATATATATATATATATATATATATATATATATATATATATATATATATATATATATATATATATATATAATATATATGGGACTCTTCTACTCGACACATGCACATAATATTAATATATTCTAACCTGACACCTTCTTCTTCAATAGTTAACTGAAATAATTCTTTATTTTCCTTTTCTTCATATTTTTTAAACTTTTAACGCAATACATGAGAACATTTGCATACAATGCTAAAAATATTATATATAATAATTTAAATAAATTTGTATAACTAATATCTTCAAATATATTTCTTTATCGTATTTTTATCACTTTTAATGTCAATGTTACATAATAATTATATAATCAGAGTTATTGCGCAATAACTTTACATAATAATGATTATATATTCACTGTTATTACGTTACTGGAGGCTTTATTACGTAAATTTTTTACACCATGCTTACATCATCGATTATTTCGAATGTTTAATTACATAATAATTACATAATCACTGTTATTAAGTGATATTTTACATAGCAATCATGTAATCGCTGTTACCAAATATAATCTTTGCCACCTTCTTCTCACAGAAACACATACACAAGTACATGCAAACCATCACAACTACATCGATGACGTCGCTATGCCACCCACATTCATGAAATTGTCATGGTTACCAATTCTAACGGTTATCCTAATCGCAGGACTTTGAAATTTTTTCTACTTCTTCGCTCATGCACTCGTTGTATCATAGAACCCGATATTACTCTTTCGATTATTTCGTACGAATTATTAATTTACTTCTTATATTCATACCTATATCGTATGAATTATTACTTTATCGATTTTTTCATTTTTTCTTTATTTATTTTTTATTTATTTTATTTATTTTTATTATTTTTTATTATTTTTTTAAAAATTATATGAATATTTTATACCGTCATGCAGTAAAACACTTAAACATGAAATGTGATTAATGCACACATACACATGCACACATGTTCATTCTCGTATATACGTTCAAACATCCACGTTCAACGTAAATAAAACATGAAATATCAAGAATTCAAAGATAGAAAGTAAACACATGTCTTTTATTTTATTTCATTTAACACAGAATTACTAACAACATAATCACTCACATACAAATGTTTAATATTAAATATATTTAATCTACTAAAAAGATACATTTAAAAAAAAAAAAAAAACATTTTATAAAATAAATAGAAACATATTGATTCCGACATCTTCGATCTCTGTCTACGTGGTTTTCATCTCCGTAGAATTTTTCTTGACCATGTGATTTCCTCACTCCAATATCCAATTCCTGCATATGACTCATTAAATTTATATACTATTATTTACTTTGACTCACTACATCCAAATGGGACATTATATCTATAACATTATCACGTGACTGATATTTGTATAGTTTCCTCAACGAATACCTGATATTTCATGTTTATGACTCATCTCAGGTGGCGTATAACAGAATCACGTGTTTACAGTATTAATTCATTTCGTATCTACAACGTCATTTTATAACAATACCTATTTTATTTATAAATAAAAATTCTTATTACATAATAAACCATTTCTTTAATATGATTTTATATATGCGAGGGTATCAGTACTTAAATATTACATCAAATAAACTCCATCTTATGACCGTATTTCTTTAATATCAAAATGATATCAAGCACATATTCTTTGATATTCATCCCGTTTTCTTCAAGCTGTAACTTATTTAAAACTTTTTTTCACATTATCATTTTCTATATTTCTTTCAAGCCATAACTTTTTAAAACTTATTAAATATTACATTTTCTATACTTCTTTCAAGTTATAGCTTTAAAAATTTATTTTCATACCTTTCAATAATAAATTTTGTTTCATTAAAAATTGTAAAAAAAATTGTAAAATAATTTATTAAAATTTATCGTTAGTTATGGTGCAAAACCACTGAATCATGTAATGAGAATAGCGACTCTTCCACTCCGTACACAGGCACACACACGCATACACACACACATAATATACTCTAAACTAACAACCTTCTTCCTTACATAGCATAACTGAAATAATTCTTTTATTTTTCTTTCCTATTCATATTTTCTTAATTAATAAAGCAAAACATGCGAACACTTACATATCATATGATACCCAAACAACCTCATACACATGTACACACCCACCCACACACACTCATGATATAAATAAAATATATACGACAAAGAGATTTCCGGAAATTATTTATTATTTCACAAGATGTATCACAATGTTTGAGTGATGAGATGCCATATACTACTTTTATATTTAATGTATGCCACTTTGAATTGTCAGGCAGTCCTTTAAACACTTAATATATAAATAAATGTACACAAAACTGAGTTCAATTGCTAGTCTCTTTTATAAATTTAATAAACATTTATCGTTTATAAAGATGCCAGATGCTCCTTTACTTCCAATGTTTAACATGAATCTAAACATTATCTAGTAAGTACGCACAAAATAAACGTTTCTATAACCTCATAACCAAGTGGATGATACTCGTTTAGTAGTCAACCAATACCCAGATCCTGATATTTCCTGTTTATAACTCATTCTCGAAATTTTATATACAAGCCCTCTTCACCGCATTCATCTTATTTTTCTTCTTTCATGACGTTATCATCATGTGACATTGTACTCAACGACACATACCAGAGTATAAATCATCAACTATTTTCATCATGGATAGCATCAAATGTTCCCTTAATATATTTTGTAATTTAAAATTATTTTATTTATACAGAAGTGTATACATACCTCGTGAGAAATTTCAAAATAGGGAATGATACGATTGTGTAACCATACATAGTACAGTAAATCATCATGAATTTTTCCAAACGACAAAACATACAAAAGGAAGGAAAATGGGGTAGGAACAATCATGGATAGAGAGAGAGTGGGGCATACGAGAAAATGAGGGAGCATGTAAGTGAGAGAGAGAGACGGGCAAATGCAAGAACGAAAATTGATTACTATGCAGTATTCGCTCGATATAAAAAATGCTTGAAGGAAGGAAAAAGATGCTTGCGAAACTCAAAGTCATCAAATTATAGTGCCCAAATTATAGTGGGTGTTCGTTTGTGTGTGTTTGAATGTATTGAGAATCCTTATATTTTATATTTAAATAGAAACACAATGAATAAAATATCAAGCATATTTAATTTTGAAGTCACATAAATGAAGAAACGACGTGATTGTAGACAATGAATAAACAAATAATATGTTAAAGAAATTACCGACTAAATATGAAATCCCATTCTCTCCAAAGTTGCTATCTAAGGATTATGACGTCACTACCTCAAACAACAACCCCAAGAGAAATAGAGAATTCGATAAAACAAAGATTGTCACAGGTAAAGCACACAAATCATTAACGTAAGTTATTTATGCCACAATGTCTAAGAAGAAAACACAATCACAAATAAATTCGACTTTTCCAAACAAGCTGAAAAATATATGACACTGCTTTCGCAAAGAAGGGAAGAGGCACTCTTTTGCAAGATGCAAGATTTTAGCTCAAGTGACAAAAAAAGATGTTTCAAGCGTTTTACGGAATGTTTTATTGGGAATGCTCAATATATAATATATATATATATATATATATATATATATATATATATATATATATAATATATATATATATTATATATATATATATATATATATATATATATATATATATATATATATATATATATATATATATATATATATATATATATATATATATATATATATATATATATATATATATATATATATATATATATATATATATATATATATATATATATATATATATATATATATATATATATATATATATATATATATATATATATATATATATATATATATATATATATATATATATATATATATATATATATATATATATATATATATTATATATATATATATATATATATATATATATATATATATATATATATATATATATATATATATATATATATATATATATATATATATATATATATATATATATATATATATATATATATATATATATATATATATATATATATATATATATATATATATATATATATATATATATATATATATATATATATATAAATGGCATATACTCGTTTTTAAAGTGATTATAGCTTACCAAGGAACAGTTTATAATAGTGAGCGCTGTTGTTATGAAAAACAATATCAAAATGCAGAAGATGCACCAAATGTCAATTTTCTTCAAATAAACAGTTTTAGGGATAGAGTCTGTGACCTGGAACAAAACGAATAAATCAATCCTTAATTAACGTACAAATATAATTATAAAACTTGTAACTTTACGACTTTCTAAACTGCGAATTTCAAAAATTATAATATCATAATAATAATAATAATAATAATAATAATAATAATAATAATAATATATACTACTAATAATAATAATAATAATAATAATAATAATAATAATAATAATAATAATAATAATAATAATAAATAATAATAATAATAATAATAATAATAATAATAATAATAATAATAATAATAATAATAATAATAATAATAATAATAATAATAATAATAATAATAATTAATAATAATAATAATAATTTTAATAATAATAATAATCCGAATGAACTAACCTCACTGAAGAAAGATGATTGAACGAGAAGCGCAGTTAAGGAGACCATTATCCTTTCATTGAACTGGTTGAGAGGGAAGTAGAATGTCAGGTAGCCAACTATAACCATTAGAAATGTTGGGGCAAAGGTACTAGCAATAAAGTAACTCACAAGATTTCTGTATTCCATAGTGATGGTTACAATATTCGTCTCCTGTAATTATTTACATTTAAAAAAAAACATTAATTAATTATCTCTTCTGAGTAGTATGAAGACTTTGTCAGCAAAAATGAAGGCCACCTTGGAAGTACATCCCTCAAAGTCGGGCTGCTTGCCATTCTAACAATCTTTCTTTTTTACACCTCTCCACAACTAATAGGCAAACTTCTATTCAAGAAATCATTAAAAACTGAACCAAACCCCCAGCCTAACTCCTATTCACTCATTTGCTCGCAAATGTAAATTCTGAAGTAAGGAATTTTAAATAGAGAATCGGATACAGATGTTAGCCAAAATTTCCACTCTACAGCTTTGGCTGAAGAAAAAGAAAATATGAAAAGTTGGATATGCGATAGAACATGAAATTATATTTGTGACATACCTTTGCAAGATATATTGAAGAATTTACGACTTCGTATTCGAGAAGAGTTTTAGGTCCGTAGTATTCAATAGTTTGATGGAGCAGATGAAGTTCAATACTATTTGTTAACGTTTCTTTGACTCCAATCATCTAAAACAGAAACGGAAAGATGGAAGACAAATCTTTTTTTTTTTTTACTATTAGCATACAACTAAAATGATTTTTAAATTTATTTTACATACTATTAAATTTTTCCAAAAATTAACACCGCTTTGATATTTGAATTTAAAAATATTTGCAGAAATTTTTATTTTATTTTAACTGCTCCAAGTTTCTGCCTTATTAATATTACGTCTTTGTTTTGGTTTCAGTTAAATTAAAGCTTACTCGTACTTTTCCTTTCTTTTAAATTTAGCATAAAAAGAATATAAATGAGCTCTGTAAAATTAAACAAAAGTAAGGAATGTTTTACCTTCTGAAATGTCATTTCAAAAAAAACTTCTATTTGCTTACCAAGTCACAGGTCTGAATGTCAAACGGGTATCTCACTAAATTAAATTGACAATTAATAGCAATGGTTTTCTTCATTTCCCAAACGATCGGATTATGAGCTCCCTCGTAAATTAAATCTTAAAAATAGAAAGAAATATATTAAGTTTTGAAGGAAAATAACAGTTAAAGTAATAAACGAAAGTAAGGTTTTAATCCTACTCTAAGAGTCTACGAAATGATAGTTTATGTAATAATATATAAATATTTAGATGATTTTTTTTATTTTATCATGTAAAATTTATGTGCAAGATCTTTGGAGTTCTCGCATAGTTCTACAACATCATCCTATTATATCATATATCTGCGACGTGACATTGGTGCACTATCTCTTTTCTGTAGGTTCTACAGTGTCAGTTGCTCGAAAGAATTGACCTCTCGCATTCACCACCATTGCGTCGACCTCGTAGCACAAGGGGTGCCATGATTTCGCATGAATTTTGTGTGAACATATTAGACCTCAGGTTTGTTCGTTGTGGTGCCTCCTTCTTTCCAGCCACTTTGGTTCTATGAAACTCTGCCCCCATCTATTTTTCCTGTTGTATTCAATCTTCCTCTCTTTAAGGCCTCCGTCTGCGCTCATTTGAGAGATTTGGGTTAGGCTGGGATTGGGGATTTTATATATATATATATATATATATATATATATATATATATATATATATATATATATATATATATATATATATATATATATATATATATATATATATATATATATATATATATATATATATATATATATATATATTATATATATATATATATATATATATATATATATATATATATATATATATATATATATATAATATATATATATATATATATATTATATATATATATATATATATATATATATATATATATATATATATATATATATATATATATATAATATATATATATATATATATATATATATATATATATATACTATAATATATATATATAATAATATATATATATATATATAAAAAAATTAATTAGAAGGAAGGTATTATAGACCTGAAAATATTCTTTGGAAAGGTCGTTCTTACTATTATCAGATTTGAATAAAATCTAAAGGTAAAATAATATATTTTAATTGAAAATCGTTTGTCCCTTTCAAATTCCTATGAAAGTGCAATAAATTCAAAATAACCACAATTTTTTTTCCTTAAAACATCAA
>SEYY01013278.1:15000-33476 GCA_009176605.1 Armadillidium nasatum
AATAACATTGCATTTAATTACTTAGCAGATCTTAACTTTGATTTTAAGGTTGCCAAATTAGCCATTTTTCGGCTAGATCTAGCCAGTTCTAGTCTCATCTTGCCAGTGGAACTTTGAATTTAGCACGCTAGCCGATAAAATAGCCATTTTGAGTATATTTTCGCAGAAGTTTAGTCCATTTTTACCCAAGTTATAATTTATTTGAACAATAAAATCCTTGAAAATACATTTGTTTCTTATCGGATTTCATTTTACATATTTTGATGAAACAATGTATAAAGATGAAACAAATCTAGTATTTCTTTTATTTCTTCAGGCTACTTTTGGAGATATACAAGCAGTAAATAAAATCTATGAATTCAAAACAGTAAACAAATAAAAAAAATTTGGAGGATTTGAATCTGTTTTTTAAATCCATCGTCAGTAAACCTAATTGTATCTCCAACTAATAAAATAGATCCTCTTGCTGTTAACATCGAAGAATATTTAGGATACATATATCCAAGAACTAAAAGACAAGCAGATAATTACGAGAGGGGAGGAAACGTACCTAAGGGAAAGATGTCAGAAATTTCTCCTGTGCTTATTCAAGGAATTAATGCAAACAATGCAAGATAACCTACAAATACTAGCAAATGTATCATTATTATCTGTGGATAAAATTCTCCATCCCAACAGGGAGCCCGTTAGCAAACTACTTGAATTTATGAAAGTTGATGAAACTCTTATATCTGCTATTGAAGTTCAGTATAATAAAAGTAATCTAATTAACTGGAGGAAACTGAAGCATTTCGGATTGAAGTTTTCAAGTATAAGAATTAGCAGATTCTAATTCACTCAAAGAATTAGAAGAATTTGACATATCTACACTAACTTTACCAAATTATATGTTGATGTCGAAAGAGAGATTAGTAGTATGAATATCACAAAATCAAAACTAAGAAAATAAAAATTGCAGCTGAAATTACTAAAATCAATATTAACAGTGAAGTCTGGTTTAAGAGACATGGCAGATGCTGTAAATATTATGAATTTCCTGACTCCGTAAAAAAAAAATATTGGAACAATGACAACATATGCATCATCAAGTACTTAGTGTCCTATATTTCAAGAAATATAGAACACTAAATAATGTGAGTATTACTATTTTTTCAATTGCATAAGGTCAAAATGTATGCAAGTTGAAAAATTTACTGCTAGATATACAAAGTTTACTATTTGGTGAACATCAATGTGAGCATGGCAGTTTTCCTTTTGTTTATTAATTTAGCCATAAACTTAGCCATTTACTGAAAAAATCTAGCCGAATCAAGCCATTTTTAAGACCTGATCTAGTTAAAATTGCTAATTTTGAGTTGGGAAAACTATTTGATTTTACTTATAACAAAGTACCTCTCTTGCTCTGTTCCATTGCGATATCATGAGCATTTACATTACTTCGTAGATCTCTTACCGTATTACAAGCATTTGTGAGGTTTCTTTTTTAGAATCTTTATACCAGTAAGAAGAAACAAAGTATACAAATATTAAGTAATGTAATTTATTGTTATAAAATTCTGCCCAACGGTACTTTGTGAGATCTCTAAAGTAGACTTCTGTCTGTGATTGGCTAATTGATTTAAATCTAGCAACTTTTTCTGTTGGAGGATGATCTGGATAACATTACTACTATCATAATTGTTGCTTTCCTTCAATTTGTTTTTTCGTTTATTTGGATTATAGAAGCAACTTACGTCACCATTTACGACAGGCAAAACTGCTATTCGATGTTCCTTACTTAAATATCTATACTTTGGAGAAAAATTAAAGATAAATTTAATACAACTTACATATGAAAAGTTCGCTTTTAAAATCTTCAATAGCATACGAAAGGATTGAACTAGGAGACCGTGCTTTATATATCTTAAGTCGAAAGCAGAGAGAAAATGCGTTCATTGTAGGGATTTCTCCCTTATAAGCAAGATAGCTCTCAGCTACGGGGATTCCTTCCTCTTGAAATCTGGCAACTGAAATTTTATTTGCAATTATTATCATTAGATCGCAACTATTAAACTCATACTTAGTCCTAAATGTAATTATATGGAGAGCCCAAAATTCCCTTAGTATATTTTAATTAAATTTTTTGACTAGTCATTATTTAATTAATAAATAGCGTAATAGGCTTAACATTTTTGCATCTCATTTATAACATTTTTTTGCTTGAATCATTTATTTCACTGTCAATAACACATTGCTTCCAGAATAAGTATTTAATCTGATTAAAACAACCAACCATCTAACGTGATATATAAACGCAGATATTTTAATTTTCTATTATTTCTTTTTAAGTATTATGAAGTCTTTTTAGTGGCATTAATTTGAAAATAAGGTAAATAAATTAAAAAAGTAAATTAAATAAGCATATAGTACCAGCTCTCTCATGAGACCATTCAAAAACTCATAAATAACGGAACTAAACCTTTTAAATGCATTCAAGAATTAAAAGAAACGGAAAAAATAGTCAGAGATTACTTGAGAAATGATGAGAATATACACTTGCCTCAACAACTTTTTCCTTCATGGGAATCAAAAGGTAAGAAAATTAGTGTTCTTTGATAGAGATAGAGAGAGAGAGAGAGAGAGAGAGAGAGAGAGAGAGAGAGAGAGAGAGAGAGAGAGAGAGAGAGAGAGAGAGAGAGAGAGAGAGAGAGAGAGAGAGAGAGAGAGAGAGAGAGAGAGAGAGAGAGAGGGGAGAGAGAGAGAGAGAGAGAGAGAGAGAGAGAGAGAGAGAGAGAGAGAGAGAGAGAGAGAGAGAGAGAGAGAGAGAGAGAGAGAGAGAGAGAGAGAGAGAGAGAGAGAGAGAGAGAGAGAGAGAGAGAGAGAGAGAGAGAGAGAGAGAGAGAGAGAGAGAGAGAGAGAGAGAGAGAGAGAGAGAGAGAGAGAGAGAGAGAGAGAATAAGTTCTTCAAGCAAGCGTGTGCGATTTTCACTAATGAAAGATGGCAGAACTTTTAATGTACAAAACAGAACAGAATTCAGGAAACATCACTTTTAATAGCTTTAAAAGATATGCTGTATCGATCAAAAATATCTGCAACAGAGTCACCCAGAAAGGATATAAAGGGTAAAATTGCAGAGAGAAATATAACCATCAAAAATGAGTTTGGATATCAAGGCTTTACTAAAAGTAATGTGAAATGAATAAAAAAAGAAGGCGTACCTCTGTTCTTTGCCATCTTAAATACACTACAACCTCAAAAAATAAACAAAATAACTAAATAAACATAAGTAAATAAATAAATTTAAAACTTCTTATATTAATTATCTGATAAAAAGTATATTTAATTTGTGGGCATTTATTACAGAGCCCTAACCCTCTAACCCAGTAGTTCGTAAAAGATACGTATATGGACATTGGTGACTGGTGTAAATAAGGAGATAAATATTCAACGACTTGACGTAGAAATATGAATATTTATTGTTCTACAAACACCACGACTGAAAAAATCGTCAAATCATAAGTATAACTAATAAAGGAAGAAAAGAACGAAATGTTCTTTTATGGTAATTAACAAGAAATTTTCGTTCCAGCAAATTTCTATCTGATCTTCAGTGCGCCAAAGAGTCAAAAATTAATTTCGAAAGAGAACAATGCCTATGAGCGTGTCGTTTTTATATATATATATATATATATATATATATATATATATATATATATATATATATATATATATATATATATATATATATATATATATATATATATATATATATATATATATATATATATTATTATATGTGTGTGTGTGTGTGTGTGTGTGTGTGTGGTGTGTGTGTGTGTGTAGTTTTAAGTCTGCTAAGTCATTCACAGATTAATGTATATATATACGTAGTTTCAAAGTATGCTATATGAGGATTCAAACCATGAGCCTTAAGCTGGTAAGACAGAATATTTCTTCTGTACCTCAATAGTACAAAAGGAAATTGCAGTGAGAAAGCTTATGAACAACTTGTCACACAGACTAACTCAAAGTATCCCCTCCGACTACTGTTGTCATGTTCCAGAGTGCAATTTGGAAGATCCTTTGAGTTGATCTGTGTGGCAAGTTGTTCGAGACCTTTCTCATTGCGATTTCCATTTGTCCTGGCGTTTTAAGGGTCAATGTTCGAATTCCTCATAGAGTAGACTTTAAAATTTAAGTATATATATAATATATATATATATATATATATATATATATATATATATATATATATATATATATATATATATATATATATATATATATATATATATATATATATATATATATATATATATATATATAGTATGGTGCAAAAGCCAAACTCTTCGTCCTTGTCAATCACTCTGGGCAACGAATTGGTCTGTGACCTTTCCGGCTAACTGAGCACTGGCTAGGACACGATAGGACTTGCAAGCCGATATCCAAAACAAATTTCTTTCAAAATTGACCCCACTTTTACGATAATTAAATTGGATATTATAAATGTAGCCACGTATAGGAGTTAAGAGGATGAGAATGGGAGTATTATGGAGGAGAGACAGATAGATGTAATGGGTTTGGCAGAGATAAGAGTCCCCAGCAAGGATATACAGAGGTGGAGAATATGCAATATATCTATATACTAATAACTATTACTATCTTCTTAATAAAAATGAAATATTTTCATTTCTTTTGTAACATTGCATGGTACACCAGATTAACTGCCCTACTACTTTAATATATATATATATATATATATATATATATATATATATATATATATATATATATATATATATATATATATATATATATATATATATATATATATATATATATATATATATATATATATATATATATATATATTCACTATCACCTTTCCAACTTACGTGGTGTGGTGCCCGCCAAAATACCCTTACAAACATACATATTCTTACCTTTCAACCCCTTTCACCATCGCCCTCCATCTCACTCTGTCCTCCTCAAGTCTTCTACCCTCTTCTAAACTCAAATTCCTTCCGCCCAAAATCTCTCACTCCATCATCCATCTCCACTTTGGCCTTCCCCCCCCCTACCACCGTCCACCTCGGATCTAAGTACCTTGTCCATCATTCTGTCCTCATTCATTCTACACATATGTCCAAACCATTTTAGCACACTCTCCTCCTCTCTAAAAAATAAACCCCTCTTCCATTTACACATCTCCCTTATTCTTTCATTTCTAGTCCTATCAATCCTTCTCAATTTACATATCGCTCTCAAACCTTTCATCTCAAAGACATTCAAACTTTTCCTCGCTCGAGCACTTATCAACCATGTTTCACACCCATACATTACAGAAGGTAAACACATACATATATATATATATATATATATATTATATATATATATATATATATATATATATATATAATATATATATATATATATATATATATTATATATATATATATATATATTATATACTTTCCTTTCTTCCATACTTCTCTTAGACCCAACAACACTTTCATTCCCTCTACCACTCTATTCTTTATTTCTTTTTCCGTCCCACCCTTACCTTCCACCAACATTCCTAGATATTTGAATTCCTTCACCTCCTCAAGTTTCCTTCCCCCCACTTCTACACCCCCAATTCCTCCCTCCATATCTCTTCATCCCCACCTCCAATCCTCATAGCTTTACTCTTCGCTGGATTGATATTTCAATCTCATGTTTGCACATTTCCCCCCAAACTCTCTCACAAGTATTCTCAACTTTTCTCCAGATTCTGCCACCATCTGCAAAAAGTAAAACATTCATATCCCATTCACCCTCCATATTTCTCAACCTAATGCCCTTCCCTTCTCTCTCCATTTCTCTAACTACACCATCCATCAATAGATTAATTAACCATGGAGACATTACACACCCCTGTCACAATCCCACTCGTATGCTAAACCAATCCGAAAGTTCCCTCTTTACCCTCACTCTTGATCTACAATTCGCATAAAAAGATTTGACCCCTTCAGTAATTTCCCTTTCAACCCCTTTTCCATTAATATTTCGAATAACTTTCTCCTGCATACTCTATCATATGCTTTTTCCATATATATATATATATATATAATATATATATATATATATATATATATATATATATATATATATATATATATATATATATATATATATATATATATATATATATATATATATATATATATATATATATATATATATACCTGCAAAATCTGCTGAAGCTTTCTGGGTGAAGGTGAAAACAAAGAAGACAAACCACATTTTTTTACTTGAAGAAGAATTGGTCTAATACCAAATTCTTCATTAGAAGGTTTGGTTTTATAATGAACTTTACTTCGATTTTACCTTTTTTATAAAGTTATATTCAATGCTGTTTCAAAAAACTTTACTTCCAATTACACATGATAAATTATGCAAGTCCGAAAATTTATAATAATAATAATAATATAATCAGGAACTGGTGATTGATTTTAATAAAAGAAAATTGGAATTTGTGTAAAAATAAAATTATTTTTTTTCCCGCACATCTGTTTTGTTTGGCAGTTCTAAATATAAATCGCTAACAAGAAAAAGAAGCATTAAAAAAAAAAAAATTAATAAATAATAATAATAATAATAATAATAATAATAATAATAATAATAATAATAATAATAATAATAATAATAATAATAATAATAATAATAATAATAATAATAATAATAATAATAAGAATAAGAAGAAGAAGAAGAAGAAGAAGAAGAAGAAGAAGAAGAAGAAGATGATAATAATAATAATAATAATAATAATAATAATAATAATAATAATAATAATAATAATAATAATAATAAGAAGAAGAAGAAGAAGAAGAAGAAGAAGAAGAAGAAGAAGAATAATAATAATAATAATAATAATAATAATAATAATAATAATAATAATAATAATAATAATAATAATAATAATAATAATAATAATAATAATAATAATAATAAAATAATAATAATAATAATAATAATAATAATACATTAAATTGCTTCTATGGAATCTTTGAAAACTAAAAAATTGTATTAACAGAGAAAATGAAGAAGAAAAAAACAAGAAAATTTTCTTCAAAATATAAACAAATTTCTCTTGAAGTTCGGTGAACAAAGGAGAAACAAATGCAAAACTATTTTATCTTTTCAAAGAGAAATAATAATCATATGAGAAATAAATAAATTTTTTCTCAGATGAAAAACATCCTTCACGTTTTTAAAAGAAAAATAAATTTCAAAATTAATAAAAAATGGCCCGGAAACCGATGATTATTTTTAAAGGCAAAAGGATTAAATGTTAATTTAAATTGAAAATAATATTTTTCGCATATATACCATTTTTTTAGCATTTTTTTAAAATTAAAATAATTCGTAAATTCGATGCGAAGCAACAAATTGTTAGAAACGGAGTTCATTAATTAAGTTCATTCGGAATACTTTATTGGAAGAAGTTGAAGGCTTCAATTCGAACGTTGCAAGAAGTGCTGGAATCATCAGGTGTTCAAGCTAATGGAAGAAGAAAAAAATGTTACATGCATTTAACCCCATATATATGGAAGAAAAAAGTAAAAATTCAGAGGGAAGAACAGAGAATTTAAACGCTCCATGTGTACATGTAAAAGCTTTGCAAATGCAAGTTAAAAAAGTGCCTAATTATTATTATTATTATTATTATTATTATTATTATTATTATTATTATTATTATTATTATTATTATTATTATTATTATTATTATTATTATTATTATTTATTATTTTTTTTAACTGAAAACTGATTTTCAGTGTTAAGTGTTTTCAATTCTTCAAAAAAAAAAAAAAAAAAGTTTTTAATGGTCTGAAAGTACATTCTACTTTTTCAGGAGATAAGTTAGAGTTTTAAATTTTTAAAGCTTTTAGGGGACGGTCCAATTAGTTTTTCAAAACCAAGGCGTAGTTAGCATTATATATAATATAATTGATAGGTATGTTTCTTTGAGTCCCGTATAATTTTATACCCGGTATATATCCCGGATGTTTTTTAGGTTTCCTGGAATATTCTGGTTTTAATTATTTACTTAATAGTTAACAAATAAAATTTAGTTCATGACAATTTTCTATTCATGCAATTTCAATCACATTCAAAATTAATTTCAGTTGTAACCTTTAATGATCAGTGCTACACACCTACGAACCTCAACGAGCTTGAGCAGACTCAGTAGATTATATTTCAAGAGGGATTCTTATTTGTGCACCAGTTTAAAACTGTAGTGTATTATATGAACTCTTCTATCACTTGCTCTGTTGCTCGCTTTTCATTTCTTTATATTTTTGTTTACCTTCCCTTTTCCGTTGGCAGGAATAACTTTAGCATTTGTAAGTCATATTATAACAAAGGGAGTAATAGTGAAGATGCACAATGCAATAAATGCTTCACAATAAGTGAATATAAACCTTTCTCTACAAGTGGCTTTCTTTGGAACCAGAAGAGCAAACATTATATAGAGAAACAGACACAGAAGAGAATTGTACTCTAAAACGAATTGGACAGAGAAATTTAAGTGAGTTGTTCAAAGTGTTTCATGAGTACTCATTCCCAGGTAACTGTACTGAGTTTCATCAAGATAGACAGATAAGAAGTAATCGTTGCTAAACTTGAAGCTGAAGATAGATTTCCTGTCAGTATTACATGCAAAAGTGATTTTATCATACAAGCTTTCAGAGATAAATGGTTACCTCTGTAAATAATAATTAAAAAAAACACGCACACATACACAAACCAAAACAAAACAAATTTGTTATTTAAATGGCTTATAAACTAAACGAGATTATTAAAGAAAAGATTATGAAAGAAACTGAGCAATCTTTAAAATAGTGGTAAGTGATCGAACTTTTTACTGAATCAATGTTCATCACAAAAAAACAAATGCTATTTTAAAGTCAATATTTATCAAGATAAAATTGCTAGCAGATTAACTGCCAAAAAATAGCGAAACACATTGTTGTATGTATGATAAATAAGCGAACGTCAGAGTAAAATATGAAAAGTCTATTGGTTGTGAGCATCAGTTTTACTAGCAGATAGTATTCATTTTTGCCGTGTGTGGCGTCCTTTACAAGAAAGTGAAGAAACAGATTGATAAGTTCTTATTTTTGAAATATATTCAAATGAAGACGCAGAAAAGGATCTAGAAGAGGGGGAAATACATTTCCAGACAAATATATGTGTCGTTCAAAATTCTGATAATGAACAGATAAGTGAAATCAGATTTAATCTTTTCCCTGGTATAGTTAAATACAGCCAATATCTTTAATAAAGTAAGAAAGATTGTGCGCAAGACTTACAAGTCTATGTTAAATCCACACACAATCTTGAAAAATTAGCCTTATACTGGATTCTAACGATATGATAGAACGATTCTTCTAGCTAAAATCGCCAACAGGAAAAACATAGATTGACTATAAAATGAATAATTCAATATGTAAAGAAATGTATTTTGCATTAAATGATAAATATTTAATTTTACACATCACCAACGCTCACGGGCAGAGCCCTATTCAAGGAAGGGGTGTTACATCAATACAAATATATATAAATACACATCAATATAAATATACATCAATATAAAAATACATCAATAAAAATTATTATCACTATACCAATATCAGCCTTATCACCACCACCGTCAATATCGCTATCATCAGCATGACCAACACCATCACTATTATTATTCTTCTTTTTGCAACGAATTTTCCTTTTGTCTGCAAGATTAATATCGTAAGGGATGAACTTGATATTTATAGTTTATGCTGTATCAGTAAAAGCCAAATTATTCTTCCTTTGATCAATATTTTATAATAAATTTCTCGAAATTGAATAATAAAGTTTTGCCTAGTGACGCAACTCTTTCTACTGCCGAACGAGTTTTTTTATTTTATATTCAGAACTTACAGAGTAAATTTCTGATTTATCAAAAGTAAAGGAAACCTTAATTTCAATACTAAATAACGGAAGGCAAAAATAATTCAATATATGGATAAATTAATATATGAAAATTGGAGCCAGGTTTAGTAAAGTGCATGAGCAAGAGTGACAAGGTTTGCGAAACAGATTTGACTCATTAGCAAGAACAAAACAAATGATAATTCGCCCTGTCGATACAAAATATCGATATTTTTCGCTTGATTAATCAGAATCTGAGGAAGAAAAAGATGACAGCTAAAATCTTCATACACTCTTTAAGAAATTATAGTGTGTTATAAAAACAAACATGCTGAATGTGTTGTTATAGCGATAATATATTGAGAGCGACAAACCTTCTTCGTGCAAGCAATTATTAAACAATCCTATTAAACAATGCAAGTTATTAGGAGAAAATTGATAATGAAATGACAAAAAGAAAGAAATGAAGGTAAATCTGAAAATTCTCGTACATTCTTGTGTCACACGATTTGTCTTTTCGCGTCAAAATTCCACAAATGATATATCCAGCGTAGGTTTGACCTTGCATTTGAAGTATTTATAGGAATGTACTTCAGATACTTCAACCCTCCCCCAAAACTACACGTACTACATATTTTTACACGAGTATTCATTATTTCTTTTACCAGATTAATAACGGTGACAAATGGTGTAGCCTTATGATCTCTTAAGGAAACATTAGACATTGTTCCTCATTTACTCTTCCCCTTTACACAACATGAGAGTGAGAAGACTCTGATAGATTTGACGCAACCCAAAACTGCAAAAGTATCCTGACACACGTATCTTTTCTCATAAGTTCCTGCATAATTTGCGGTCCTTAAATTTTGATTCTAAACACCATATCTCCTCATCTAGGCCTTAGATACTATTTCAGCAGAAACTCAGATATTTGATGTGCTCAGCCAGCAAATTCTTATTAGTTCTCATTTAACGTCTGTCTTTATTTTATGTCCAAAGAAGACGGATATTGTGCGTAGTGACATTGGCCTCTTCTCGTGTTGCTGACTGGAAGTATTTCGAAATGTTTCTATGGGCAGCAAGCTGCACAGAAAAAGGATAGGAGAGTGAGTTACAAAGATTAAAAAGAGTTCTTCTCAAAGGAGGTACCCGACTTAATTAAAGAATTTAGATGACAAGTGTCTGTTTCAAAGAACCTCTTATACACATCGATTGTAAACTTTTTATATATATATATATATATATATATATATATATATATATATATATATATATATATATATATATATATATATATATATATATATATATATATAATATATATATATATATCACTCTTTTAAAAAAACCACTTTAATAAAATAATAAAAAGTAAAAAAACTAAAACAGTGATAACAATTGGAGTAATAAATTCATGGCAAAAGTAGAAGAATTCACGTTCCGGAGACCTTACTAGTCTCCCTCTTCAGATTTAACGTTACTCGTCTTCCTCTTCAGATTTAACTAAGAAAAAAATAGAAAAAGCTACCAAGAAAACAATAACATGTCAGAACAGAAAGAACATCTAGCTCAGCCAACCATTCTATAGGTACTATAAGTACTTACAAACAAATTGGAAAATTATATTTGAAGAGTTTATCTCTCCAACTTTACAAAATCGATCGAAATTTGCATGATACAGAATATATTTTTATGATAATTTCTACATATAGATTTTTGGTACATTGAATTTTTCGAATTAGATTTGATGAGTGGGATAACCTCACATCACTTAACAAAACTTTGGTTTCGTTATGATTGATGATATTCTGGCCGTAATTCCCTAAGATTTTCCTTTGCAACAATTTTTAATACAAATAAATAATTTAGTTGGCTCAATTAATTTCAAAATAACAATGGGATCTCCTTTTTAGACTTACATATAACCCAGAATAATGGAAATCTATTCAAGGTGTTCAGAAAACCTACTTCATGCAATCAAATTTTACATAAATTCTCCGAATATCCAATATATTTATAAAACAAAATATTATTTTTAGCACTTTTTTACTCTCCTCACTCATTACTGATTCGGTCTTTTGAATGAAGAGGTTAATTTTGTCATGCATCAGTTTTTAACATTGGTTTCCATTTTTCCTTTTATTATTAAACATTACCATAGAGAGAAAAGCGCGCGCATCACGCACGCACGCACGCACGCACACGCACGCACACACACACACACACACACACACACACACACACACACACACACACCACACACACCACACACACACACATATATATATATATATATATATATATATATATATATATATATATATATATATATATATTATAGCAACAAAAACAAGTTGCCCAAAATACTCCCAAAACTATATACAATCATAATACCTTTATGCAGAATTACTTATATCCTTGGGTTTTTCCATCTATTCATTGTGCAATTTACATTTGATTTTCACCTTTCAAGATAAATTATTTCGTACCCTACTTGTAAACAATACAACTACTGAAAAAACTGGAGGATTATATATAGTCCTCTGTAAGTCCTGCCATCGCTCATATTTTGGAAAGACTTTAAAATCTTTGCGTGTACTTTTGGATCAACATAAAGCTGATGTCAAAAGATGTAATAGTAGCAATGAAATTTTCTCACACAATACAGAACAACATTTAATAAGTTGAAACAACGCTAAATTTATTTTTCCTTCAAAAACAAAAATTTAAATAGATTTATTAAATCATTTTTTAGTAGAATTTTACATAATTTTCAAGATAGATGCATCTTTCATCAAGTTTTTGAAATCTATTTTAAAGAAATATTTTCACTCTACAAACAATAAGCAGTTTCGAGATTTAATGGTTGGCTGAGGTAGATGTTTTTTTCTGTTTTGATATGATTATAAGATATATATATATATATATATATATATATATATATATATATATATATATATATATATATATATATATATATATAATATATATATATATATATATATATATATATATATATATATATATATATATATATATATATATATATATATTTATTATAATTTACCATAGTGAGATGAATTGAGTATTTTGACCTAATGGTTACAAAAGAAGAAAAAAAGCAAAAATTACAACACAACTAAAATTAGGCCTCTTCAGGTTAGAGGGAATTTAAGATTTCAGCGTGGAAGTTAAGTTATAAGTAAAAACTTAATTTTCCATTTTTTCCTCTATTTAATTAAATACAACCTGAAACCAGTGGCTTTATTGGGAATACAAGGGACCGGTCCCAGGAACTTCAAGAATCTTCAAAAAATATTACCAGCAAATAAGGTGAAAAAATTTCTTGATTTATTAACCTTAGGCCCCAACTTGATTCTTAGCTCACTGTGTTTAAGTATAAATTAATAATCAATTATTATTATATTTTTTTATACGATACCTTGGTCTTCTTAATTAACTTTATATTTTTAATATAGGGGGCAATTTCCTCTATAAGTAATCTTTATCCAAGATATTAAATTCACCTAACTTAGGCACCTACCAGAGTTGGGTTGACTGAGGTAATAAAATATTCATACCATAGAATTTTTTTTCGTAATCATATTGATTTCATGGTAGCTTCTTGTTTACTTTTGATTACTAACGTCTGAAAAGGGAGACCAGTAACATCTCCGAAACGTGAGTTATGTTTTATCCTTCTACATATATATATATATATATATATATATATATATATATATATATATATATATATATATATATATATATATATATATATATATATATATATATATATGTCTCCTCTGGTGGGCAAAGGCTGGAGGCCTACCAAATTCCATCAGAGTTGGGGAACATTCGGAATCTGGTCGCAAATGGCCAACGTGACTCGATACACGGCGTTTAAAAGTGTGCAAGTCAAAGGAAGTTGGGAAAACAGATAAAAGGAGTGTGTTCCAGACTTTACCAGTAGAGTACATGTTAGAGTGAACATAGCGGTTAAGTCTGGGGTCGGAGAGTTGGACAGAGAAAGGATAAACTGTGTAGAAATTCGTGTCGCACGAACCCTTTTCAATGGAGGAGGTATGTGACGTGAGAGTTCAGAAGAGCAATATCAGTTGTAATTGCGATAGTATAGAGAAAGTGATGCAACAATTCGACGGGAGGAAAGAGACTGGAGAGAGTTAATAAGAGCAGGAGAATTGATGAGATGAAAGCTCTAGACTTCCTTTTTCGAGAAAAGCTGTATGTGTGGAACCACCCCAGATGTGAGAGGCGTACTCCATACAGGGGCGAAAACACCAATATACAGAGCAAGCAACTGGGATGGAGTGAAAAACCACGAAGGCGTGTCAGAGCACTCAACCTCTTAGAAGCTTGTTTAGATAGAGAAATAATGTGATCTTTCCAAGAAAGATCACGAGAAAAAGAAACACCGAGAATATTGAGGACAGATGAAGGTTTGAGTTTAGTGTTTTCGAAGAAGATATAGTTGTGTGGAAGATTGTGTCGAATAGAAAGATAGAGGAATTGAGTTTTTGAGGCATTGAAAACGACCATGTTTTCTCTCCCAATTTGAAATACGAGAAAGATCAGAGGTTAGGTGTTCCAAGGCTATCCTTCTTGAATCTATCAACTGCTGTTGGGAGAGACGTCTTTCAAATTGAAAGGAGTAATGAAGGGTGGAGTTATCGCCATAGGAGTGTATAGGAGACGAAGTAATAGAAAGAAGATCATTGATTAAAATTAGAAAAAGAGTTGGAGATAGGACAGATCCTTGAGGAACACCACTATTTATAGATTTATAGGAAGAACGGTGGCAGTCTACAACAGCTGCTATAGAACGACCGGAAAGGAAATTAGAGAGAAGGTCAGAGAGAGAATGATAGATTCCGAAAGAGGGGAGTTTCGAAATCAAAGCTTTGTGCCAGACTCTACAGAAAGCTTTTGATATGTCTAGCGCCACAGTGAAAGATTCACCGAAACCCCGAAGAGCGGAGGACCAAGAGTCAGGAAGTAGGGAAAGAAGATCACCAGTAGAACGTTCTTTATGAAAGCCATACTGGCGATCAGAGATAAGGTTAGAAGAATAAGGTGTTTCCAAATTTTCCTGTTAATGATAGATTCGAAAACTACAGAAAGAACGGAGGTTAAAGAAATAGGACGATAGTTAGAGGGCTGAGAGGGTTCCCACTTCTTCGGCACAGGTTGAATGAGCGCACGTTTCCAGCAAGAAGGGAAGGCCGAAGTAGAAAGGCAAAGACGAAATAGTTTACCAAGGCAGGGTTCAAGCTCGGAAGCACAAATTTTGAGAACCGCAGGAGAAATACTATCAGGATCATACGCCTTCTTAGTGTTAAGTTCAGATAGAGCAGAAATGACATCTTTAGAAGAAATTACAATGCTAGGCATAAATGAGTTAGAGGGGGTTGAAGGAGGAGGAATAGCTCCAGAATCCTCTAAGGTAGAGTTAGAGGCAAAAGTATGAGCGAAGAGTTCAGTTTTAGTAGAAGGTAAAATGGTAGTTGTGCCATCAGAAGAAACTAGAGGAGGGAAAGAGGAAGAAGCAAAGTTAGAGTTGACATTTTTTGCAAAATTCCAGAAAGGGCGAGAGGAAGAGGATCCAGAAAGATTATTGCATCTGCGGCGGAGAAAAGAATTTTTGGTGTCTCGAAGAATTGATTTTGCACGATTCCGGGATGAATGAGTTTATGGAGTTTGAAGACGACGGTGATCTCTGAAGGCAGCACCCCTACGGAGGATAGCGCGAGAACAAGTAGAGTTAAACCAAGGTTTATTAGGTTTAGTAGAAGGGAAAGAATATGGAATGTACGCCTCCATGCCAGAGAGAATCACCTCGGTTATACGCTCAGCACACTCCGAGGGACCCCTCCCACGAAAGCAATAATCATTTCATGGGAAATCAGAGAAGTACAACCGCAAGTCAGACCAGTTAGCAGCACCGAAGTGCTACAAACGTCTCCTCGCCGAAGGCGGGGGACTGTTCTTGCGGAAGACTTGAAGAGACAGAACAAGATATGGAGATAAGAAGGTGATTGGATGAACCCAGAGGAGGAAAGAGTTTAACAGTATAAGGAGAAGAATAAGAAGTAAGGAAAAGATCAAGCATGTTGGGTTCATCACCAAGACGGTCAGGGATATGGGTAGGGAGTTGCACCAACTGCTCAAGGTTGTTCTGGATAGAAAAGTTGTAGGCGAGTTCACCGGCTGGATCATGAGAACTAGATGAAACCATTGGCGGTGGTGAACATTGAAATCACCTAAAACAATGATTTCGGAGAAAGGAGAAGACAGAATTTTGGTGTTTACATAGTCGAAAAATTTTGGATAGTCAGTAGAATTAGGAGATAAATGGACAGAACAAATAAATTTAGTAGTAGAATTGCAAGAGAGCTTAAGCCATAAAGTAGAGAATTCAGTAGACTCCAAATAACATCATTGCGCACATATCCGCAACAACCGCCTTTGGCTGAAAATTGAGGATAGAGACAGTAGGAGGTAACAGAATAAGGTTTGCTGTCAGCACACTCAAGCACATGAGTTCCGGTTAGAAACAAGAGATGAGGTTTAGAAGAAGAGAGATGGTGTTCGACAAATTGGAATTAGAAAAAAGACCGCGAATGTTGTAGAAATTAATGAAAAAAAAGACAGCGCACCGGAACAAGCCGGACGCCGGGTCATGAAGGCACCATCCCATCATCGGAGGCCGCCAACTACCAATTGATGATGGGGTGAGGGGTGGATGAGGGGCATTCTTTGAATGCAGCCACTCAAAGCTTCTTCGAGGCAGCTAGGAGTTTCGATATTTTGTTTTGTATTATAAAGGTAGTGTAAGAATAAGCCCTTGAAAATTTGAGGGAACATGTGAAGAAATGGGGTAGAGAGGAAGTGGGAGCATAGACAATCCAGTTGGAGGCAAAGGTACACTAGAGACGCTCTGAGAAGGTGAAACGCGAAAAGGAACGAACCAAAGGGCAACGGTGAAACGAAATGGTCTAGCCCATCCTATCACTCCGCGGGTTATGCCCAATGGGGGGTACTTGCATCGCTTCGGACGTTATATATATATATATATATATATAATATATATATATATATATATATATATATATATATATATATATATATATATATATATATATATATATATATATATATATGAAAACAAAATCCAGAAACTCAAGATAATTTTGACTTAAAAATTTCAAGGTTCATTAATTTTAATTCTCCTTTTCAAGATTTTCATTTCTTCATTATTATTATTATTATTATTATTATTTATTATTATTATTATTATTAATTATTAAATTTATAAAATTTTAGTATTAAATATATAATAAAAAAAATAAAAAAAAAAAAAAAAAATAAAAAAAAAAAAAAAAAAAAAAAAAAATTTAAAAAAAAAATTTTAAAAAAAATATCCATATATAAATATATATATATAATATATATAATATATATATATATATATATATATATATATATATTATATATATATAATATATATATATATATATATATATGACAAATGTATTTTGAGTGAAGGGATTGAGGGCGACATGTGGTTTGAGAAGGGTAGATAGAATCAGAAACAATAGAATAAGGAAGATATGTGAATGGAGAAGGGGAATGACGGATAGAGCAGAGGAGGGCGTACTAAGGCGGTTTGGGCATGTCTGTAGAATGGATGAAGACAGGATTTTGTGCAGAATATTTAAATTCGAGGTAGAGGGAGATCAAAATGGAGATTGGTGGATGGAGTGAGGGAGATTTTGGATGGAAGGGGTTTGAATTTAGAAGAAGGCAGAAGAGTTGTGGGGGACAGAGGGAGATGGAGGGGTCCGTTCGGTAGTCTGCTCGATAAGTGTTTCTTGAGACTTCCCGACGCGGCTCCACTTTTGTACTGTCTTGGCTCGGTTAGTAACGCTCTTGCTTACCATCGAAGTTGTCGATGGTTCGATTCCCAGTATAGCAGACAAAAATTAAATTTTTTTGATCCACGAGCAGTTAGTGGATTTAAAATGATATATATTAGGGATGGAGTGAAGTATCGGTATCGGTATCGGCAAAAAATTTGTATAGGAGTAAAGTATCGGTATCGGTAGTAGTATAGGCAAGTATCGGCATATTTTCAGGTATCGGGGAATTTTTAGGTATGTATCGTATCGGTATCGGTAAAATTTTGGTAATCGCTCCATCCCTAATATATATATATATATATATATATATATATATATATATATATATATATATATATATATATATATATATATATATATATATATATATATATATATATATATATATATATATATATATATATATATATATATATATATATATATATATAATATTATATATATATATTAGCATCTGTCTAATGCTAATATTTTTAACAGATTGATGTCATGAGAAAATAATAATCGATAAAGATGAGCATCACCATCGTTCATTTCTGTGTTCAAAATTGGAAAAGAAATTTTATAATCCAAGAAGATTTGGCTAAGAAAAAAAAAAAAAA
>SEYY01013279.1:0-7500 GCA_009176605.1 Armadillidium nasatum
TATATATATATATATTTTATTATATATATATATATATATATATATATATATATATATATATATATATATATATATATATATATATATATATATATATATATATATATATATATATATATTATATATATATATATATATATATATATATATATATATATATATATATATATATATATATATATATATATATATATATATATATATATATATATATATATATATATATATATATATATATATATATATATATATATATATATATATATATATATATATATATAATATTATATATATATATATATATATATATATATATATATATATATATATTATATATATATATATATATATATATATATATATATATATATTATATATATATATATATATATATATATATATATAATATATATATATATATATATATATATATATATATATAATATATAATATATATATATATATATATATATATATATATATATATATATATATATATATATATATATATATATATATATATATATATATATATATATATATATATATATATATATATATATAATATACTATATATGTATATATATATAATATATATAGTATATATATGATATATATATATATGTATATATATATATATAGTATATATACTGTGTTTAGGTGTCTGCCTATAATCCTTCAATTAAAAAATGCAGCCGATTCTTTCCGTTTAGCAATTTGATTTTCATAAATTTATTTTCTTTTTGGTGGATAAAGGACAAAGGAATAAACTATATCCACCAGGGAAGGTCCAATTTCAAAAAAAGTTTTTTAGTTTTTGACCGATTTTTGTGAAATTTTCGGGGTATATGTATTTTTACGCGCTGATAAAAACTTGATTTCTGACTTTTTTCTGTATCTATAAAGGTTTGAAAGTTATTTGGACCTTTTCCCTAAAAAAAAAAAAAGTGAATAGAGGGGCTAAACAAGTGGTCGAAATGATCTGAAAATTTAACTGTATATTCTCTGCCTCAATTGCAAGAGACACAATGTGGAGATTTTTGATATCGGCTTTAGAAAAAAAAGTAATAAGCACTTCAATTTTTTTTTTTTTTTAAATTGGGAAAATTTACCCTTTCGGACAAAAAAATAAAAAAAATAAATAAATTAGAAGTTTCTTAATTTTTGGCAAGTTTATAGAAGAGTTACAGAGCTACAACTTTCTCTCAATACATCATTCAATGCTATTTGTTGTCTTCGAGATATAGCCTCTCAAATATCGGAAATAATAATAATAATAATAATAATAATAATAATAATAATAATAATAATAATAATAATAATAATATATAAACAAAATAATAAAATAACTTTTAATATTTATCGTTGTAACTAATCTTTAATCTTTATTAATTTTTTCAGTTACAAATTCACATAAACAAACAGTGTTCCTTATATACATTGATTCAAAACTGAAATGGGCTTCTGGGAAGACGAATTCGTCCTTTGAGTCCATTAAAATTATTCATAATAACATACATGATACAATTTCCAATAAGAAATAAATTTTGAATATTGTAAATTTTACATAGGTTGGCGAACAAATTTTAAACTTTAGAAAGCAAATGCAAAAGCGCACATTTTTTCAAAAATTTTGCTCTCAAACGCAAAAGAGCACATGTTGGCAAATAAAAAAAATTTTAAAGCGCAAAAAAAAAAAATAAATAAAAAAATAAAAAAATAAAAAATAAAAAAATAGAACGCAAGTATTCAAAGATGAATTATTTTTAAATTTTATTTGAAAGATGCAAATATATAACAAAAAATGAGAAAGGTTTTAATCTTATTTATTCAATCATCTATGATCTCTTCCTCCTCTTAGCTCTCCTCTTGCATTCTGAATAGGGTCATATTCCCTTTCATAAAATAAATTTTTCAAATTTGCTGGATGCCATGGCTGCCCTTTTTGGTCTTTGAATTCCCCTTGACTAAACAACCTCTCCTGGCTAATAGGGTATTATACTTAATAAACAAGTCCACCCAGACTTCCTGGTATTCACACGGTAAAGTTTCCTTGTGAGAGGGATACTGTGGTGAACATTTACTGCAGCCCAGCTATTTAAGGTTTGTCCCAACTTCTCCTCCAGTGCCTTGATGTGGAGGAGTAAGATTCGATGCAATATTACACTTTATTTCCTCCAATATCCTCATCTTGACAGCTGGGTACTTCCCCTCATTTAACCTACGTATCACTCTGAGTTTGAAGTGAGGGTGCAGGGCTGCTGCCATAAGCAAATCAAAGATACTACTGAACCCCGGTTCAAAGAAAAAGCAAATTTGCGCTTTTGCTTTCATAAAAAAGTTGAGCGCAAATGCAAAGGCCCACATTTTTGAAATTTCGCACAAACGTAAAAGCGCAAATTGCTCTTTTGCGCTTTCATTTGCCCTTATGCCCATCCCTGAAATTTTATAATGCTATATCCAATATAGTCATAACCTTACCTTATCTATTTCTTTAAAAAATCATAAGAATAAAAATAAAAAAAATAATATCAATTTTAATACTGAAATAACTGTAAGCTAAAAATTATTAATATTAGCTTACAGTTATTTTCAGTATTTAAATTGTTATTATTATTTTTTTTTTTTTTTGTAAAACTCACATCACTGTAATAATTGTAATAATTACTACATTATCACTGTAATATTACTGCAATGATAAGGATAATAATAATAATAATAATAATAATAATAATAATAATAATAATAATAATAATAATAATAATAATAATAATAATAATAATAATAATAATAATAATAATAATAATAATAATAATAATAATAATAATAATAATAATAATAATAATAATAATAATAATAATAATAATAATAATAATAATAATAATAATAACCATAATAAATAATAATAATAATAATAATAATAATAATAATAATAATAAATAATAATAATATAAAATAATAATAATAAATTCAATAATAATAAAAATAATAATAACAATATTTTTAATATGAATCGTATAATAATTCTGAAAATTCGTAACAATAATAGTACTAACAAAATTCGCGATTCTAAGTTAGTGGGAAAATAAGTGATTAGGTCGGGTACTTCCTTTAGTATTTTGATAGCAAGTGATTTTTGACATGTTTACGAAATGTGGGAAATGTTGCTAATTCTTGTATGTTTTTTTGAAAAATCATTTCATTTTTCAAATGCCATTGTACGGTATAGTTCTTCGAGATTTGGCTAGTGTGTACTTTGTTTTTACTTAGTGTACATGTGTTTGTGCTGCGCAGGTTTGATCTTGCATTTTGATATATCTCTCCGAGATTTGGTTAGTGTGTACTTTGTTTTACGTAGTGTACATGTGTTTGTGCGGCGCAGATTTGATCTTGCATTTTGATATAGCTCTCTGATATTTGGTTAGTGTGTACTTTGTTTTACTTAGTTATGTGTGTTTGTGCTGCGCAGATTTGATCTTGCATTTTGATATAGCTCCCCGAGATTTGGCTAGTGTGTACTTTGTTTTACTTAGTATACATGTGTTTGTGCTACTCAGATTTGATCTTGCATTTTGATATATCTCTCCGAGATTTAGTTAGTGTGTACTTTCTTTTACGTAGTGTACGTGAGTTTGTGCCTCGCAAATTTGGTCTTCTTGCATTTTGGTTATTCATTATTAAGTTTGTCTTTAATTTCATTTGACATTTTGTTTATGACTGAAAATTTGGATAGTCATTGTAAGAATGAGCATATCTTGTAGCTTGATTATGGATAATTTTCTGAAAAGTGGACTTTATGTTCTTAGAAATTGCGTGATCCAGATAATATATGAATTATTTTTATATGCAATGTTATTAAAGTATGTAGCAGGTATACACTTTCACATCCCCATACCGGTAAATTATATAGTAGGTGTGGGTAAGCAAGGCTGTGGTTTTTTATTTCATATTTTGGAATAAAGTTTTTTTTATCTTTAGGAATGCCAAGGTAGCACATGAAAGTTTGTTAATAAGACTATTGATGTGGTTTTTGCAGGAAAGTTTCTCATCGAATATAACCCCTAATAGTTTTCCAGATGTGGTTCGTGCCTTGATATTTAGCTTGACGTGAGTTTTTACCTTTGTCATCATTAAGTATTGTGCTTTTTGCAGGTTAAGGGAAAGAATGTTTGCCTCTACCCATGTTACAACATTTCCTAATACGTTATTTCCTTTGTGTTTAGGATATTTATATTACGCTGTGTTATTAGAATTGCGGTATCATCAAATGTAAAGAATAAGGACAGTTTTGGAAGTTATCAGTATATATGTTAAAGAATAGTGGACCCAAAAAAGATCCTTGAGGTACCCCTTGAGAAATCGGAGCGAGTGAGGATAAGATATCTTTTAATTTCACTTATTGTGTTCTACCAGATAAATATAACCGGAACCAGTTTATGGAATCTTTCGAAACGCCAAGCCTATCTAATTTATGTAGGAGTAAGTTCTGCGCAACTACGTCAAATGCTTCTGAAAAATCAAATAGTAGTAGTATGTTTGCTTGTTTTTCGTTTAGTGTTCTGAATATATTTTTAGTAAGGAGAGTTAGCCCAACTTCTATACTACGATTTCTTGTAAATCCAAACTGTCTGTGAAAGTTCATTCTCTTAATAATAATAATAATAATTTTTTTTTTTTTTTTTTCACCTTACCCCAGGTAGGACTTACGTCCTGTCAGTAGAATCTTTCTATGAAGATCCTTGGGTTTCTTGGGCCCACGGCGGATACCGCTGGCTGGGCCAGGCCTATCGCGGATGCCGGAGATTTTTTCACCTCACCACTTTTTATGGTTACTACCTTACCACTGTACCACTTTTTACTTCAATAATAATAATAATAATCATTATTATTATTATTATTATTATTATTATTATTATTATTATTATTATCAGTTATTAATTATTATAATTATTATTATTATTATTATTTTTATTATTATTATTATTATTATTATTATATTATTATTATTATTATTATTATTATTATTATTATTATTATTATTATTATTATTATTATTATTATTATTATTATTATTATTATTATTATTATTATTATTTAAATTTTAGATGCAATTTAAAAATAGAATATTCTAAACTTTTGTTACGAAGAAAAGGAAAAATAATTTGCATGAAATATTGCTCAATATATATTCATATGTTAACATGAACATGTTCATACATATTTAAATACATTAATATATAAACTTTCATATCTAATCATATATAAGAACATATATATATATATATATATATATATATATATATATATATATATATATATATATATATATATAATATATATATATATATATATATATATATATATATATATATATATATATATATATATATATATATAATGACACTTAGCATACAAGAATACAGCCCATATGTTTAAAAGTTTAAAAATATTATAAATATAATAAAATTGGTATTAAATCATGCAGTTCATTAATTTCTCCACAGGTATAGAAAAAGGTACACACACACATGCACAGACATACATACACAGTCATGTAAGTAAATACATTCTAAAAATAGGCCCAAAAGCAAACTTCCTTCTTGTATAACACATTGTAATCTAACAGAAATATGCAATATTTATAATAAAAAAAAAAAAAAAAAAGAATATTCATTGATTAATACTGTATGATTTTCAAATATGTATATAAAATGTAGGAACTTTCTTTTTTTTTCTATTTTTCCGATCTATCAAATACCATTTTTAAAGCTACCTTCATATTATAATTTGAAATGAGTTTTGGTTTTCAACGATATAAAAAAAAGTAGCTTTAAAATTGCATGGAAAATTGATCGGAGTCTCAAATTAAAATATTTTGATAGCGAAAAATACGCTATTAAATTCTTTAAATAAAAAAAAGAAAATAGAAAAAGAAAAAAAAAAAAAAAAAAATTACTTTATATTATATATTATATATATATATATATATATATATATATATATATATATATATATATATATATATATATATATATATATATATATATATATATATATATATATATATATATATATATATATATATATATATATATATATTATAGAGATCGCCGCCACTCACGGGCAGAACCCTTTTCAAAGAGGGGGCAAACACAAAGTAAGAAAACTCACTCAAACCACAGACCCAACGAACATCCCTCAGGTGGGCACAGACGGAAGCCTTGAAGAGAGGAAGATTAAATACAGGAGGAAAAATAGATGATGGTAAAGAGTTCCACAGAACAGAGGTGGCTGGAAAGAAGGAGGCACCATAACGGGCTAACCTGAGGTTTCCCACATCCACACAAAATTCGTAAGAAAGCAGAGCACCCTTGTGCAACGAGGACGACGCAACAGTGGAGGAATGCGAGAGGCCAATTCCCTCGAGCACCTGCCATTGTGGTACCGATATAAAAGAGAAAGTGAGCAAACATCAGGTCTCAGAGATAGGGAGTTAAGAGAGATGGAAAGTAGGGGACAGTTTATTAATCCTTTAGCTTTAAACTCAACCCTAACCAGAAGAGAGGAGGAGCTGGAGTCTCCCCAAATGTGAGTACAGTACTCCATACAAGGGCGAATAAGACCCTTAAATATTTGGAGTAACTGCTCAGAAGGAAAAAATTCTCGCAACTTTGAACAGAACTCCAAGCTTCTTAGAGGTCGCTTTACCAACCATTGTAATATGTCCTTAATAATGCTTTCAGCATTGAGGAAAAGTATTAGTATTAGGGCATAGAGAGTAGAGCTGAACGAGGACAGGCGTTAACTCGGAAGCACACTCCCTCAGAACACGAGGGTGAGTGCCATCCGGTCCACTGGCCTTCCTGACGTTCATTGATTTCAGGATCTCATGCACCGATCATGAGTAATTACAGGTAGAGACATGGGATACCTGAGAGGAGAAGGAGTAGGAGGAGGGATGCCGAAATTGATCAGAGTGGAATTAGATGAGAAAAAGGTGGCCGAAGAGATTAGCCTTTTCAGAGGGAGTATTTGCTACAGAAACATCAGAGCGAATAAGAGGAGGAAAGGCAGATTTAAAGAAGTTATTAGAGATATTTTCTGACAAGAGGCCAGAAATTTTTATCATTAAGAGAGCCATGGAGGTCAGAGCACTTCCTTTTTGTGAAAGTACTCTTAGTCCTCCGAAGAACATCCCTGCAACGATTCCGAGCTGAATGAAAATTAGCAAGAGTGATAGGAGAAGGAAAGTTTTTCCATTCACGTTAAGCACTTATCTCTCTCTCTGAAGGACAAGAGAATAGTTGCCATCGAACCATGGATTTTGAAGAGAAAATTATTTAGTTAAAGATGGAATGAATCTGCCCATCCCATCAAGGATCACGCCCCTACCTTTTCAGCAGAGACAGAAGCGTCCCCCGAGATAAAGCAAGATTCACTTCAATGGTAGTTAGAAAAGAAGCGACGCATTGCCCCCAATTAGCCCGATTAAAGTGCCAG
>SEYY01013279.1:17500-22500 GCA_009176605.1 Armadillidium nasatum
CAATTTAAATAATTTTATCAATTTTAAACAATTTAAGCAATTTAAACAATTTTAAACAATTTAAATAATTTTATCAATTTTAAACAATTTAAGCAATTTAAACAATTTTAAACAATTTAAATAATTTTATCAATTTTAAACAATTTAAATAATTTTATCAATTTTAAACAATTTAAATAATTTTATCAATTTTTTGATTGCATATTAAAAAATTTAACATTTTTTACCGTATTATATGCATTATATATATATATATATACCTTAATTTAGTTATAGACTTTTTAAATGTGAAAGGGTAAGAAATAATAACCTAATTATGAATGATCCTTTATACTATACACTGCAAATATTGTCCTAACGAATCGTTGGGACAAGTGGCAAAAATGTCACACCAATTTTTTTCCGTTATTTTCTTTTTAGAAAATAATTCGGTGAGGCGACTTTCTTATAATAAACATGTCTTTTGTCTAATAAAAATTTTACTGTGACATTTTTGCCCCTTGCCCCAACGATTCGTTAGGACAATTTCTTTATACTAAAAGAGACCCTAAGACAGGGTCAGAAATGACATAATCCTAAACAGGGTAATAACCCTAAATAGTCTAAAAGAAGTTGAGAAGCTCTTGTCTAGTGAATTTAATAATAATAATAATAATAATAATAATAATAATAATAATAATAATAATAATAATAATAGGTTATTTTCAATAAACTTTTCATTTTTTATTTTTATTTTATTTTTTTAAATAGAAGAGAATTTTAACCTTAAAATAAAAGATAAAACTTTCAAATAATAATAATAATAATAATAATAATAATAACAATAATAATAATAGTAATTATAATAATAGCATTAATAATAATAATAATAATAATAATAATAATAATAATAATAATAACAATAATAATCATAATAACAATAATAATAATAATAATAATAATAATAATAATAATAATAATAATAATAATAATAATAATTATTATTATTATTATTATTATTTAAGCGTACCTAAGGGGAAAACATACCTAGTTCATTTATTTAAATTTAAATGACTGGTTCAGGCTCCGAACCCCATTTACAGTACAAATATATATTTTTTTTCTCCGTATCTAGTTCAAACCAAAGTTTATTTTTCTCCGTCGTTGGTATCACTAAAAACCTTTGCTGCAAAGCTCCGACCATTTAACTCCAGCTTTGACTCCGGCATCTCAATTCTCAAAGTTTGTGTTAGTGGAATTTGAACACTTGAAAGAATTTGTATCAACTGCTAACATCAATGCAAACGTTTTGAAGATATTTTCCCAAGGATAGCGTTTGGCTACTTCTGTCTGCAGTGAATTAGTTTCAATACAACTACTTGACGTGAATGTTTTTTGCTACACCAGTCTGCAGTAAATACGTTCGACTGCATCTGTCAGTTGTGAACTTATGGCTACATCAGTCTGCCGTGAATGAGATTGGCTACATCAGTGTGCCGTGAATGTGCATGGCTACACCAATTTGCCGTGAATGAGTTTGATTACAACTACCTGTCATAAATGTGTTTGGCTACACCAGTCTGCCGTGAATGAGTTCGACCACACCTGACTACCATAAATGTGTTTGGCTATACCAGTCTGACGTGAATGAGTTCGACTACATTTTCCTGCCATAAATGTGTTTGGCTCTACCAGTCTGCTGTGAATGATTTTGACTAAAACTACCTCCCATAAATGTGTTTGGCTGTATCAGTCTTCCACGAATGCATTTGGTTATATTTCCTTTGTCTTTCTTTTTATCACAAATGTAGAGTCAAATGCCTCACCGCCTGAGTAAATGAATTAAAATTATAAAAAAAATTATTTAAAAATAATAAGAAAACACTCTAATTATAAAAAATAACAATTATCTCCCCTTCAAGGACGTGGGTGTTTATTATACACACACATGCACATTCACTCGGACAACTAATGTGGTGTGGGCGTTGAGTATTCTGATGTGGGCGTGGAATGAAAGAGTATTCAGAGGGTGTGGAAGAAAAGAAGAATGTGAATAAGCCAATATAGGAATAGCTTATTTAATCAAAGGATAAATATCAAAGGAAATTTTTTTTTTTATATATTTATTTAAATAAATATATTTTATATCAATTTATTAATTAAGAAATAGCTTTCTCATTAAAAATAGTGTTTTAATGTTAATATTAACATTAATATTGATATTAAAGTTAATGTTAATATTAAGCTTTCCCTTAATAGAATAAATAATAATTTCTAAAATAATCATTTATAGATACTAAAAGGTATATATATATATATATATATATATATATATATATATATATATATATATATATATATATATATATATATATATATATATTATATATATATATATATATATATATATATAGAGAGAGAGAGAGAGAGAGAGAGAGAGAGAGAGAGAGAGAGAGAGAAATATTACAATCTCATTTTATTTTTATTATCATTATTATTATTACTATTATTATTATTATTATTATTATTATTATTATTATGAATATTATTATTATTATTATTATTATTATTATTATTATTATTATTATTATTATTATATTTGCTGCTATTGTTGTAGTTATTGTTGCTTCTAATATTATTACTAGTAGTACCAGCAGAATAAATATTCTTTTATGTATTATTATTCAATTTAATTCAAGTCACAAATTTTTATTCAAGGAATGGTACAGTTTAAAAGTAGATTCTATACTAATAAATTCAATAATAATCTTAATAATAATAATGTGACTGTCCAATTCTCTGAAAAGGGGCTGCTAGGGGTAAACACTGGGGTTTCCTTTGAGCCCCAATATTTAAGACATATAAAATATATATAAATAATTCTAATTTATTTAATAATTGCAAGTTATGATAGGTTACTACTAGAGCAGTAAAAGTTTAGAAATAATGATCATGCAAGCAACAATAACAAAGTCGTTACTTATGAAGTTTGCTACAATACTTCTAGTAATAATAATAACAATGATGATATTTATTTCAAATATTGAAACAATAATCATAATAATAATAATAATAATAATAATAATAATAATAATAATAATAATAGCAATAATGGTAACTATAATAATAACAGTTTCGGTAATACAACAGTTATGAAAATAGTGATAATAATAGTTATGATGATAATAGTAATAATAAAAATAAGTTGTAATATAATATTTATAATAAAGTTTTCAATAATAATAATAATAATAATAATAATAATAATAATAATAATAATAATAATAAAACAATGTCAGCAACGATTGTACATTGTAATAATAATAATCGTATTGATGATTGCAGTAATGAAATTAATATTCTTGAATGCTATAGATTATCTAATTTAATAATATTGAGAATAGAGATAATAATACTAGTAGTAAAAATATTAATAGTTAAAATAATAACAAGTATTGTAATAATAATAATAAATAATAATAATAATAATAATAATAATAATAATTATAATATTAATAATTAGCAATGGTAGTAATAATAATAAGAATAGAAATAGTATTGGTAATAATAATGGTAATAAGATTAACAATTAAAATAATAATATTAATAATAATAATAATAATAATAATAATAATAATAATAATAATAATAATAATAACAATAATAATAATAACAATAGGGATAACAATAATAAGAACAATATAATAATAATAATAATAATAATAATAATAATAATAATAATAATAATAATAATAATAATAATAATAATAATAATAATAATAATAATAATAATAATAATAATAATAATAATAATAATAATAGTAATAATAATAATAGTAACAATAATGTTAATGGATTAATACGAGTTTATGTACCTTTTTTTAATTTTGCGTGCATATGATTTTTTTGATCTTTCATTTTTTATGTCGTCTGGGAGATTGTTGTATAGAATGGTGGAGGTATAGCTTACTGTTTGTCGTGCTTTAGTGAGCCTGTAGAAAGGAGTTTTTAGGTTATTGTTGCTTCTTAAGATTATTCCTCTCTCAATTTGATTGTTTTGGTGGTTTGTTTTTAGGAATTCGCATGTGTTATTATTTATTACTTTGTGAATTTCCTTAAGGAGGGAGAGGTTTAGAAGATGATCAAATTGCAATATGTTAAGTTTTTTGAATAAGGGTGGTGTACGACTATAGAAGTCTCTGCTGCCTCTGAGAATTCTTGTGATTCGTTTTTGCATTGTTATGATTTGATGTGTGTTTGTTTTGGGTGTTGTTCCATATTGCTAATATTATTATTATTAATTTATTATTATTATTATTATTATTATTATTATTATTATTATTATTATTATTATTATTATTATTATTATTAATTATTAATTAATTTTAAAATATTTCTTCTCTAACTTTTTATATATATATATATATATATATATATATATATATATATATATATATATATATATATATATATATATATATATATATATATATATATATATATATATATATATATATATATATATATATATATATATATATATATATATATATATATATATATATATATATATATATATATATATATATATATATATATATATATATATATATATATATATATATATATATATATATATATATATATATATATATATATATATATATATATGTGTATATATGTTTTATTATATATTGTTTATATGTATTTAAAGCATTATTATTATTATTATAATATATATATATATATATATATATATATATATATATATATATATATATATATATATATATATATATATATATATATATATATATATATATATATCATCGCAAGATTTTTTTAAATATTTTTCATTCGTTTACATATATATTTTTTTCCTTTATAACGGTTAAAAATAAACTAAGAAAATCTTTCAAATTTTAGTTTTGAGGATTACTATTATTTTATTATTATTATTATTATTATTATTATTATTATTATTATTATTATTATTATTATTATCATTATTATTTTCAAAA
>SEYY01013279.1:27500-37500 GCA_009176605.1 Armadillidium nasatum
GAATAATTTCTACGATATATGTATATATATATATATATATATATATATATATATATATATATATATATATATATATATATATATATATATATATATATATATATATATATATATATATATATATTTCTCTATCAAACCCCTCCCCAGAACTATTGTAAAACAAAAAGTTTTAAGGCTATATCCCCTCAATTCAACCCTTCCCCATCCTTCTCCATCTCAATATACGTCTTCTCTGTTTGTATGAATTCAAATATGCACTTTTTCATCAATAAAAAAAAAATAGTCGCAAGTTTTAACAGAGAATTTTAAATTTCCTTTTGGATCGCGAGTTTGTCCTTTTTTTATTCTTTAAGCAAATTTGAAGACTACAAAATGGAAATGGACAAATTTTCTGGGAGCGATCACGTTTCAAATACTTAAATAAAAAGAGTTTGAATTTCGGAGTTTTATTTTTATCAGTTTTTTTTTTTTTTTTTTTTTTTTCCATTTTTTTTTTTTTTTTTTTTTTTCTATTATCATTTGTTTGCTTTTATGTGATTATATATATATATATATATATATATATATATATATATATATATATATATATATATATATATATATATATATATATATATATATATATATATATATATATATATATATATATATATATATATATATATATATATATATATATATATATATATATATATATATATATATATATATATATATATATATAAATCATATAAAGTTTTCGAATCTATCCTTAACAGGAAGATTTGGAATAAAATCTTATCTTTGATCGTCAGTACGGTTTTCGTAAAGAATGCTCTACTGAAAATCTTCTTCCCTTCTCTCTGACTCTTGGTCCTCCGCTCTTAAAATTGTCTAAACCATGAAAAGTCGTATTATGATCACAAGTCACTCTGCCCAATCAGACCGGTTCTGGCGTCATATAACGTGCATAATTAAAGGCTGGCAATATATTTGGCTGGAACGATTAAAATATTGTTTGTGTTCACATTCTCTGTATATAACTCACAACAGTTTGTCTCACACTTAATCTCCTTTCCTTTCTCCAATCATTATTTACCAATATACCCTTAAAACTCACTCTAGACTTACTAGTTCAGCATGTTTTCTTACATAATACGACTTTTCATGGTTTAGACAAGAATACATTTTCCCTCCTTCTTAATTTGGCCTCATCGGATACTTTCTTTATCTTTGATCAGACAATCTACAAACAGTTAGATGGTGCTGCAATGAGCTCGCCGCTTGGTCCTATCTTGGCTGACTTCTTTATTAATCATTTAGAGAAATCATATCTTTCTCCTTCCTTGAATACTCCCCTCCCGATCTTTTACAAATGTTATGTCAATGACATTTCTAGCCTCTTCACCTCCTACGACCGTGCTCATTTGTTTCTTTCTCACATAAATTCTTTACATCCTAATTTTAAATTCACAATAGAATCAGAACAGGAACGTAGCTTATCATTTCTGCATGTTTCCATCGCCAGAAACTCCAAGGTATATATTGCGTGCGACTTTAGAAAACCTGCGTTTACTCCGACCATTATCAATTTTTACAGTTCATCCCATATCAAATACAAAGTGAAATCCATTCTCACAGTTCTACATAGAGCATACAACATTTCATCCACATACTATGTTTAGCACAATAACGTAAATTTCTATAACAATTCTTTAGTCTCCATAATTTTCCAAATAATTTAGTAACTAATCATATATTCAATTCCTTACGATCAAAATATCAACCACTCACACCGATTCCCTCCGTTAACAAGAAGATCATTGATTTTTCTTTTCCCTTTTCATTTCCAGAATGCTATCCTTCATCTATCAATATGACTACACAATTAAGAAATCTACTACCTCAATTTTTTCCACATATAGAATTTCGCTTCACCCATTCCATTTCATTTAAGATTTATTCGTTTTTCACTTATGAGTCAGTTTTACCTTTTCCTCTCAGGCCTTCTGTTGTGCATAAATATTCCTGTCTCTTATGCTCAAAGGGCTACATTGGTTCCACAGTCAGACTTCGGGAACGAATCTGTGAACACTAAGGACTTTCATCCCGAACATCACTTCCTTTCACATCACCTATACATTCCAATATTAGAACCCATACTCAGATTTGACATAGTTTTCCAATAATACATTTTACAATTATGGTTTCTTATCCACATGAGTTTTCACTTCGCATTCTGCAGTCCTTTGCATTCATAATTTGAAGCCAGAACTGAACAACTATCAAGCATCTACATCTCTACATATTACTATCAATTAGTAGTTTCCTTTTCCACAATAGTCACTTACAATTTCGTTAATGCTGTTGCTGCTATTCCTGATGTGCTGAGCTGACAGAGTGCTGAGTATTCAGAGTGTTAATAGGGTGAAAGGGTAACATGGGCATGTTGGGTATGTGCATGACTGTGGATGCTTCCATGTATATCCCTGGGAATGTATGTATGTAATTAGGTGGGTACATATTCCATGTATTGTATATGTATGTATGTTTTTATAAATATGTATGTATGAATATATGTGCCTATATATATATATATATATATATATATATATATATATATATATATATATATATATATATATATATATATATATATATATATATATATATATATATATATATATATATATATATATATATATATATATATATATATATATATATATATATATATATATATATATATATATATATATATATATATATATATATATATATATATATATATATATATATATATATATATATATATATATATATATATATATATATGTGTGTGTGTGTGTGTGTGTGTGTGTAAGTAAATATGAAAGTATGTATGCTTAGGTGCATGTTTGTGTATGTTTGTCCGTGTAGGTATATGAGAATAACATATATGTGGTTGCATTGTTGTTGTATTTGAATGATTAAGTCAGTATATATGATATTAATGATAGGTAATTATTCGTATTTTGTTGATTCTATTTAGTAATATTTTATGTATGTATATATATATATATATATATATATATATATATATATATATATATATATATATATATATATATATATATATATATATATATATATATATATATATATATATATAGTTTCAAAGTAATAGGGTGTTTTTAACTGGCTAATTTTTCTTACCAACTAAATTAATATGTTTGGATAGATGTCGGTAAAGTATACAAATGCGTTTATTTCTTTTCAATTTTGATTGAGTCAGCTCTCAATACAAGGTTTTTTCTGTTTCTTTTTGACTTGTAGACTACCAATAGTTTATTTATTTATATTTAACAAAATAGTAGTATTACGGATTTACTTTAAGACTCATTGTGATAATGGGGGTGGGTGGAGGGGCTATAGAGCACATACGATATATCCTTAATTTC
The DNA here is from genome assembly GCA_009176605.1 of Armadillidium nasatum. Taxonomy (NCBI): domain Eukaryota; kingdom Metazoa; phylum Arthropoda; class Malacostraca; order Isopoda; family Armadillidiidae; genus Armadillidium; species Armadillidium nasatum. The sequence goes on from SEYY01013279.1 coordinate 30,920, forward strand.
TGTTTACTTGTCTTAAGCGAAGATAACGTGTTATATATATTTTTGTTTATCTTTAATTCTATTTTTATTGTGTTTTACTTTCTTTAATTACAGATAATCAGAACTCGGCCCTTATTCAACATAGACAAAAACAATAACCACCTCATAAACCTCAATAACAGTAGCATCATTAAAAACATAAACAATTACAATAAAAGAAAAATAGCAAAATATTTCTGTATATATAACATTCCAAATTACAATCAAAGTACAGGAGAATTATAAAATAGACCAACTTCAAAATGCCATAATGTGTCAATCCACCTTCTATAAATCCCTAATAAAACAACCAACCATGAACCAGACGCTATGAGAATCTCTCCAGCAAATCAGTCATACATTTCAACCTGAAAGAGGCTCAAAATATAGAGCGAAAGCTTGTTAAAAATAATATTTACATGTTGATAATAAGTGTAATCTAATAAAAGTGCAGTGGTCAACCTTGTGGTTTTTGTAACAAATAATATATATATATATATATATATATATATATATATATATATATATATATATATATATATATATATATATATATATATATATATATATATATATATATATATATATATATATATATATATATATATATATATATATATATATATATATATATATATATATATATATATATATATATATATATATATATATATATATATATATATATATATATATATATATATATATATATATATATATATATATATATATATATATATATATATATATATATATATATATATATATATATATATATATATATATATATATATATATATATATATATATATATATATATATATATATATATATATATATATAATATCATATAATTAAAAATAAAGGCATGAAAATTATTTCTGCTGTTGATTTCTTTTTCCTTTGGGCTAAAATTTGAGGGGTTACAGGTTTGTGAATGGTATTCGTGTTTATTGTGTGATGTGTGAGTATGCAAGAGTGTGTGTATAGTATCTCAGCCCTTATTGCAGTCTTAGAGCTAATTTTAAAAGAGAGAAGATATAATTTACAAAAGTATTGTTTAAAATTTGAATTTTAGTTCAAAATTAAGAGTGGGATGGTGCTCGATGAATATGGGGGAGGGGGAATTTCAGCTCAAAATTAAGAGCGAGATGGTGTTCGAGGGGTTTGGGGGAGTGGGAATCTCGCACCCATATTATTTGAATCTAAACAATTAATCTAGGAATAAAAAAATCAAATCTTGCAATTTGAAAGTCTGTGTATTCAACTCTACTGTGATGAAGTTGTTTTATACTGACTTAGGCTGAGTACAAACCGAAAGTGGTATAATTGTAGGTGCTTGATGGCACTATTTTTATCCCTCATGCGCATCATAGGAAGAAGAAATTTCCTAGAAAGTTACCCAACTTGAAGATGCGAACTTTATGTTGGAAAAAACAATAACTATTATTAATATATATATATATATATATATATATATATATATATATATATATATATATATATATATATATATATATATATATATATATATATATATATATATATATATATATATATATATATATATATATATATATATTATATATATATATATATATATATATATATATATATATATATATATATATATATATATATATATATATATATATATATATATATATATATATATATATATATATATATATATATATATATATATATATATATATATATATATATATATATATATATATTATATATATATATATATATATATATATATATGTATATATATATATATATATATATATATATATATATATATATATATATATATATATATATATATATATATATATATATATATATATATATATATATATATATATATATATATATATATATATATATATATATATATATATATATATATATATATATATATATATATATACACTATTTCTCTCACAGTTACCTTGTTACCTTTTAAATGGAGTGAATTTATAATTCAATTGATTGATTACTGAATACGTTTTTATTAATCGCCATTGATATGAAATTCAAAGTAATTTTAGCAACTCGTTTAATATGCAATAGAATCATAATAGCTCAGAAGCAAAATTTATTAATGTAATCAGAGAGGATTACGCTTAAGCTCAAAATCCTTTTTTTTATATATATAAGATTAATAATTTATATTGTTGGTATTTTTAAAGTGATTGAAAATTTTTATATACATTTGCTTTTGTAAATTACATTTCATATACATTTGCTTTTGTATTTGTTGCTCCTTTATCAATACTACACTGCAAAAAATTGTCCTAACGAATCGTTGGGACAAGTGGCAAAAATAGATAAAAGACATGTTAAAGCATAAGAAAGTCGCTTCATCGATTTATTTTTTAATAAGAAAATAACTGAAAAAAAATTTTGTTGTGACATTTTTTTGCCTCTTGTCCCAACAATTCGTTAGGGACAATTTTTACAGTGTTGTGTAACAAAGGTTTATATTTACATTCCTTTTTTATTTTTTATAAGTCTTCTCTTAAAAATATTTTCCTTTATTTATTTTTTGAAAATAAGAAAAAAAAACTTTTAAAAAATTAGGAAAGAAGAGTAATCCTGTAATAAACAGGATTATAAACAGGATTAAATGTGTCGTTTCAAAATTTTATTATAAAAAGGACCAAAAGCCTTAATTATCAATACGCTACGTAATATGTTGTAAATTAAGTCTTTATGGGGTGAATATTGGAAATTCAAGGCTTCCTATTTGTGGTGCCTCCTTGTCTCCAGCCAGTTCTGTTCTATGGAATTCCCAGTCATCATCCGTTTTTTCATGCTGTTTGTAATCTTTCTCTCTTTAATTCCTCCATCCGCGCTCACCTGAGAGATTTGCGTTTGGTTCTGGTTTGGGTGGATTTTTTACATTTCATTTTCCCGCCTCCTAATTGCCCTTAAGTGGTGGTAAACTGTAAAAAATATTGTAAATTTAAAAGTAATTTATTCAAGTGCGAATTAGAAAAGAGTAAAAGAGATTGAAATAACTCAAAAATGAAAATTAACTCTCCCATCTACACGTTGAAACGAACCACAAAACACTGCTAGTAAACATGTTAAAGCAACCTTTAATCGTTTATAATATTCTTAGACCTACTTTTTTTACCAGGGAATTTTTCTTTAAATAATTTTTTTTGTATTTGTCAGATATTTAAAAACGTTCAGCTACGAACCTCTTTTTACCGGGGCGGACAGGGGTTTGACGAAAAGAATGGAAACATCATTGACAATGTCAGTGTTCCGCCTGTGAGGAGACTTTTGGGTCGTGCTGGAAATTAAATGTATGACAGTTTTCTTCATACAATTCTTGGAAAAGTGAAATCTACGGATTTTCGTCTTACTATTTCATTTACATTGTAGACTCACTCCGATGTTCTTATGCTTTTTCCTTATCATTATGAACGTCGACCTTTGATTTAGCTTATGATTTTTATTATTATTATTATTATTATTATTATTATTATTATTATTATTATTATTATTATTATTATTATTATTATTATTATTCTTGTCTGGTAAGTGTTGTATGATGATTTTGTCATTTTATGCTCCAGCGCTCATAAAAATGAAACACTGATTGCAATAAAACGTTTAATATTTTATACAATATTACCTTTTAATTGAATTATCTACATTTAAAAGAAATTTCGATGATTAAAAAATAAACTATGAATTGGTAAAAAAATTATACATTAAGAAATAATTTTGAACATAAGAGAACAATTTTATTTAACCTTTAATAAAGATTTAAGCAAGTACAATACATTACGGTAGAAATATTTCTGATCTACTTAATAAAGAATTGACAAGTATTATATGGTATATTAGGAAAACTCCTGGTTTGGTACACTGAAAAAATTGTCCTAACGAATCGTTGGGACAAGTGGCAAAAAAGTCACAACGAACTTTTTCAGTTATTTTCTTTTGAGAAAATAAATCGATGAAACGACTTCCTTATGCTTTCAAAATGACTTTCAAAACAATTTTCTTCAAATGCTTAACATGTTTTTTCTCTATTGAAGATTTTACTGTGACATTTTTGACACTTGTGCCAACGATTCTTTAGGACAATTTTTGCAGTGTGGTATTGCTCTATTCGAGGACAGGAACTTCACTAGATAGTTTCTACCTACAACCCACCTGAGGGATAGAACCAGCACTTTAAAGCATGGAAGTCAATCACCCTACTGTTAAGACACGGTACAGAGTCATAACATCCAACACTTGCAAAATTATTTAGCAAATTTTGCAGGATTAAATGTTACATCTCCTATTCACTCATATGCCGATGACTCCACCCCTCATTACTCCTTTAAACTTGAAAGACATCCTCCCAACTGCAGTTAATTGACGCAAGGAATGAAGCCTTGGTGCAACTATCTTCTCATCTATCTCGTATTTCAAATTGGAGCAGAGAAAATATGGTCGTTTTCAATGGCCTCAAAAATTCATTTCCTCCATCTCTACTCGACACAACCTTCCACACAACAACAATGTTTTCTTTGAAAACACACAACTCAAACATTTTTTCTTCTTAATATTTTTGGTGTTTCTTTTTATCGTGATCTTTCTAGAAAGATCACATAACTTCTTTTTTCTTAAAGATCCTTCTATGAGGTTGCGTGTTCTGAGGCGTTTTCAGAATTTCTTCACGCTACCCTAGTTGCTTGTTCTTTATAGGAGTGCTGTTCACCACTATATTGGAGTGCACATCACACATCTGGGTGGTTCCACTTCCACTCATACAGCTCTAATTGAAAAGGTGGAATGTAGAGCTTCTAGTCTTATCAAATCTTCCTCTCTCACTTATTCTCTACAGTCTATTTCTGCCCGAAGGATTGTTGCGTTACTCTCTCTATACTATCGCTATTACAATGGACACTGCTCTTTTGAACTCTCCCTAAGCATACATCCTTCATTGAGAAAGGTTCGTGCGACACGCCTTTTTACACAATCTCATCCTTTTCCTGTCCAACTCTCTGAACACCAGACTTAATTGCTATATACTCAATCTTTCATATACTCTTCTGGTAAAATCTGGAACACACTCCCTTTGTCTATTTTCCCAACTTCCTATGACTTACATATCCTCAAACGCCGTATATCGGGACATGTCGGCCTTTTAACTAGACCAGATTTCCTTTTTTTCTAACTGATTTAAATTTTAGGAGGCCTCTAGCCTTTGTCCACCAAAAGTGAAATAATATATATATATATATATATATATATATATATATATATATATATATATATATATATATATATATATATATATATATATATATATATATATATATATATATATATATATATATATATATATATATATATATATATATATATATATATATATATATATATATATATATATATGCGAGTGTGTGTGTACGAATTTCCTTAGGCAAGTATCATTCTTCTATTAATGTTAATATCTAAGATATTCTTCCCTCAAGCTTCTTAGAAAAGTAATTAGGAAGAAACGCCATTTGCATATATATATATATATATATATATATATATATATATATATATATATATATATATATATATATATATATATATATATATATATATATATATTATATATATATATATTACCCTTCACGGGTATTGTCCTGTACCAGGGGGGGTTGGGTAATCCTCTAGGAAGTTTCTTCCAAGGATTCGCATAACTGGCTGCTTAAAAAAAAGTTTCAACAGGTCTAGCTTGTTGGCAATAAGTGAATTTTTCTCAAAAATCATGAGCGATGATTCGTTAGCAAAGGAAAACATTTTCTGATGATGGCGTAGTAAGTCAGTGGACAAATGACATAGAGAGTTAATGGATAAATGAAGTATTGAATCAATGATCAAAGAAAAATGGGTCTTCTGAATGGTACCATAAACATAATTACTTTAGAGGACAAGGAAGAGGAGATGGTGGAAGTGATGAGGAAGCAGAGGTTGGATAAGTGCTTGGAGTGTACAAAGCGTCCTCGTAGAGGGCAAGGTAGCCGTACAATGCATGGAGATTATCGAATCTAGTCCAAGGGGAAGAGATACAGGAAAGAAAGTGCTCGGAGACCTTAAAACTGATACCAGAATTCTCTGTCACAGTTGTGGAAGTTCAGTATAAATTTGTGATAATAATATGTTAAATGCAAGTTAGAAGGAAAATGAGTTAGAACAATGCAGGCATATAGCCTTTTCAGCAGAAAAAAGAACGAAGAAAGAGAAACTGGAATTCAGTTGGCAGTTAGGGTTTTGAAATCTCAAGGATTGGATGGTAGAAACCAAAAGGAGAAGCGTCTGTTGCATTTTATAGTTACTGACATTCTGTTAACAATGACCATTCTTAACCTATTAAGATTTGCAAATATACAGTGCTGGTACTGATGGAAAGTGTAACTGTGGATTATATCTATTTATGATAGACTTAATGATATATATATATATATATATATATATATATATATATATATATATATATATATATATATATATATATATATATATATATATATATATATATATATATA
>SEYY01013279.1:42500-50000 GCA_009176605.1 Armadillidium nasatum
GAAATGGATATTTCTGGTTTAGTGGTGACCTTTTCCAAACTCTAAGACTCTAAATCAAATTTTTAATTACTTTTTAACAAAAGTTCATCAATTTATGTCACAGAAATACAGGGTTGTAAAATAGTCACAACCCTAAAACTATTTGTTTCAGGGTTGTGAATATTATAACCCTATAATTGTTTGAAAGTAAAAACCCTACTAAGGTTATGGCTTTCTCCCAACCCGCTTTTCCTGTGCAGTAAATCAATAAACTTTGATTAAAAAGTAATGAAAGAAGGCATTAAATTTGATTTAGTGTTTGAAAAATTTCACCTCCTCAAACCGAAATATCGATTTATTTCGCCTCCTCAAACTAAAATATCGATTTATTTCGCCTCCTCAAACCGAAATATCGATTTATTTCGCCTCCTCAAACCAAAATATCGATTTATTTCGCCTCCTCAAACCGAAATATCAATTTATGTCTCCTCCTCAAACTGAAATATCGATTTATTTCGCCTCCTCAAACCGAAATATCGATTTATTTCTCCTCAAACTGAAATATCGATTTATTTCGCCTACTCAAACCGAAATATCGATTTATTTAGATTCCTCAAACCGAAATATCGATTAGTTGCAAAGTATGTATGACTTCCGTAAGAAACTTTCTACTGGTGGTTTGATTTCTCCTTTTCTCATACTTTTGATTCTCTGATCATCGAAATTTCGGTGAATATCAGTTTTGACAATGGAAACATCGAAAGTTTTCAATATAGTTTGACTTAAAATTTCGATTTTCCAAACTAAATTCTTTCGGAATTTAACTCTCTCTCTCTCGTATTTCCATTTCATCCGTAAAGTCTGGAACACACTTCCATTCTTTATTTATCCTACTTCTCTTGAGTTGCATACTATCAAACGTCATGAAACTGATTGATGTATCTGCCTTTAATTCCATTTCAATACGGATTTTTCTCTCCCCTATATATATATATATATATATATATATATATATATATATATATATATATATATATATATATATATATATATATATATATATATATATATATATATATATATATATATATATATATATATATATATATATATAGATATATATATATATATATATATATATATATATATATATATATATATATATATATATATATATATATATATATATATATATATATATATATATATATATATATATATATATATATATATATATATATAGTATATATATATATATATATATATATATATATATATATATATATATATATAGTATATATATATATATATATATGTATATATGTGTGTGTGTGTGAGTGTCTGTGTGTATGTTTGTGTGTGTGTGTAACAGAGTGATATAACCTATTTTCTAGCTTCTATCCTTCTTTTCGAACCAAGTTTTCTCCCTTCTCAATATCTCAAATTTTAATTTTGCCTTTTCTCTGAGCATCCTGAATCCTTTTGCCTTTTTTCCAGTATCCATTTTACTCCTCCAATTCTGACTTCTCCCTCCTCCACACTCCCTCCTGCACACACTCTCCCTCCTCCTTTATGAGCTCATCATGTTTGGCCGTTTTCCAGAGTCAAACAAGGAAGAAGTCATGGAGAGTCATAAACAACGGCGAGTCGAACAGCGACGAGCCAAAGTCTAAATTTAGCCAGCCGAAGTCTGAAGAAAAAGTGGAGGAGGAGGAGGTGGGTGTCGGTGTCGACGAAAAATTTTTTGCGCAACTCAAACTCAAAATTATGAGGATTTTTTTTTTTTTTTTTTTTTTTTTTTTTTTTTTTTTTTTTTTTGAGATTTTAAAAATAAAATGGAGAGGATGGGGAATCCCAGAGAGGTGGCGCTAAGAGAGGCAAAAATGAAAATTCTTATGTAACTTCAACGTTATATGAAAAAAAAAAAATGAAAAAAAAATTACTGACAAAAAAAACTGTCAACTTTCATTTTTTTTTCAATTTTACAGTATTGTTTACAACATTTTTAACAACTTCATACACGCAAGTATAAACACCCACCCATACCCATATATATATATATATATATATATATATATATATATATATATATATATATATATATATATATATATATATATATATATATATATATATATATATATATATATATATATATATATATATATAATATATATATATATATAATAATAATAAATATATATATATATATATATATATATATATATATATATATATATATATATATATATATATATATATATATATATATATATATATATATATATATATATATATATATATATATATATATATACTGCAGATGCAACCTACAAAAAAGGAAGGTTTATACGACAGGCCTAGCAACCCGGTGTGGCAAAGAAAAAAACATTGCTCATAGCAACACCAGAAACCAGCACAGGAAGCCATAGCTCCAAGAATCATGATTTTCTGCAGAGTTCTGAGATAAGATGCTTAGAAGTTAGATTGAAAACGATGCTAGTTGCACTGAAAGGGAAAAGCCATACCTGTGAGTTTGAATAAAACTCAAGAAACTATCATCGAAACTGACGATCCAAAAGATATGATCTCTTAGAGCGCTCTTGAAGAGGGAATTTTTAGCAGTCAATGCTATAATTCGAGGTTCATATTTTGTTGTCTAATCTTAACGCAAGCAGCACTCGTATCCATACCAAGGAGATTCGTGGTGGTTGATTTTATATAATTCATGGATGGATGGGTTATAATTAACACATATACAAAAATATCACAAGAAATTAGCATAATCGCAAAGTAAGGAGTAGACATTAGTACTAAACATTGACAACTGATAAACTGCTGAGAGAAAAACAGTCAGATTACTTATATAGGTGTGTAGAGAATTTCATAAACGTTTCGATATTATTTAATTTTAATTGGTTTTTATAACAGTTTATCACCTGAATTGAACAAAACATTGTGGGACTAACCGAGGAACGAACGAAAGAGTTGGAAGCATCGTCATACGTTTGGCAGTGTTGCATAATATCAGAGAAATATTATTTAAAAAAAAAATCCATTTCCTGAGTTTCCTTCTCATCTCGTGGGTTTCTAAAAAGTTGGTGGTGGGTCATTTCGTGACCCGCGGGTCACTAGTTTTCTATCACTAACTTAAGGCTTCACAAATAGTTTTTATCACGACCCCATTATAAAGCAAGCTTTTTTTGCAACCCCATCTTATAAAAAAATTTTTGCAACCCCCTATTCTAATTATCATAAGAACGAAAAATAAAATAGAAAAAATTCAAAAGAAAATTTCAACACTTCTTTAGAAACCCTTTGGAGTTTTGACCCCCACTTTTAGACACCCTTTGGGGTCTCCATCCCCACTTTTAGACACCCTTTGAAGTATCGACTCCCACTTTTTAGACACCCTTTGGGGTCTCGATCCCCTTTTTAGACCCCCCCCCTGAGGTATCAACCCCCACTTTGAGAAGCTCTTAGGATTTCGCAAACATTTTTCATCACGACCCCCCTCTTATAAAGCAAGTTCTTCCGCGACCCCCTTTTCCAATTACCACAAGAACAAAACACAAAATAGGAAAAATACAAATGAAAATTTTAATACTTTCGGGTCTCGACCCCCACTTTGAGAAGCTCTGATTTAAATGACTGATTTTAAGATCATCATTTCAAAGTGTAGAAGAGGAGTGGGGATTTGAGGGGGATGGAGTTGTCTCTGGTAATAACTACAATAGTAACGGTAGAGTGATAAACTCATGCTTGAAGGCGCTGGTTCGATTCCTCAGACGGATTCTGAGAAGAAACTTCCTAGAAAGTTTCCCCTCTTGAATATGACAATCCCAGTGAGTTGCATACATTTTCCTTAGTAAAATAATAAAAATAATAATAATAATAATAATAATAATAATAATAATAATAATAATAATAATAATAATAATAATAATAATAATAATAATAATAATAATAATAATAATAATAATAATAATAGTAATAAAAATAATAATAGTAATAGTAATAATAATAAAAAAAATAATAAAAACATTCAGTACAAGATATTGTTATCTAATAAAATAAACTAAAGCGAAAAATTTTATTATTATTATTATTATTATTATTATTATTATTATTATTATTATTATTATTTTCTTTTTCTCCTTACTATTATTATTATTATTATTATTATTATTATTATTATTATTATTATTATTATTATTATTATTATTATTATTATTATTCTTTCTATTATTATTATTATTATTATTATTATTATTATTATTATTATTATTATTATTATTATTATTATTATTATTATTATTATTATTATTTTCCGTATTATTTATTAACATAACACACAAAAGTTTCCCATGAACTTTAAATAAGACTCAAGCTCTAAACACACACACACACACACACACACACACACACACACACACACACACACACACACACACACACACACACACACACACACACACACACATATATATATATATATATATATATATATATATATATATATATATATATATATATATATATATATATATATATATATATATATATATATATATATATATATGTAATTTTTTTTACGTTGTCACCACTCACGGGCAGAACCCTTTTCAAGGAGTTGGCATAATAAAAGAATAAAAGAAAACCCACCAATCCCGATCCTAACGTAGATCTTTCAGGTGGACGCAGAAAGTGGATTTAAAGAGAGGTAGGTTAAATACAGCAGGAAAAACAGAAGAACGTAGATAGTTCCACAGAACAGAGTTGGCCGGAAAAAAATATGCGGCTACTTGTGTAAGTTTTGTTTGCAAGTTCTATGACACCTATTCACAATATATTCCGTCGCAGGAATAACATTAAAAAATGTGCCTTAGGGCAATTATATGTTTTGACAGAACATTTATATTTTTAGACAATTATATTACCTACGTACGAATATTGGAAATCTCTTCTAACAGTGAAGAAATATCAGCAGTGTTTCAAAAGGAAATTGTTTTTTAATCAAAGGCCAACATCATTCTATACCCTACTTTTGGGAAAAAAAAAACAAAAAAAAAAAAGAAAGTTGTGATAATATTAATAAAATGAGCGGTTGGGGCTTTTCCTTTAGAATGTGGCAAAGATATTTAATATTATTGTTAAGTCTGAGGACAGATAAGCTTGTTAGGGAAAGAATGAGACAGTGAGGAAAGACAAGTCACACGACGTCTCCTCAATGGAGGAGGTATGTGCGCTTGAAGTTTATAAGACAAATTCCAACTGTAATAGTTATGGTTGAGAAGTGATCCAACATAAAATGGAGAGTGTTAGTGAGAGTGCAAATGTTAATAAAGAGAAACGCATTAAACTCCTACTTGAAGTGAAGTGAACAGTGAGTGAAGCCACCCTAGCTATATATGAGATGTATGTTCAATAAAAGAACAAACGATACCCCTATGCAGGCACTTTAGGGTGATGCAAAAAGTTCTTAAGAAGCCTCAGAACACGTAACCATTCAGATGGTTATTATATGAGAGGAACAAGGCGAAATTGCAAGAAATGCCAAAAATATAGAAAACATCAACAGTTTGAGTTTTGAGTTTGTAAAAGTGTTGTAGTTATATGGAATATTATTTGGGTAGAGAGAGAGAGAGAGAGAGAGAGAGAGAGAGAGAGAGAGAGAGAGAGAGAGAGAGAGAGAGAGAGAGAGGATTAAGTTTTTGAAGCATTGGGATCAACAATCTTTTCTCTGCTCCAATTAGGAATAGGAAAAATATTACAGGACAGTTACCAGTAGGTCATTGGACCAGACACCACCACGTCATTGTACTTGAAATCACTTTATGAAATTAAATATAGAACTTTTCAGAAAAAAAAGGTAATGAGCAATTGAATCATAATAATAATAATAATAATAATAATAATAATAATAATAATAATAATAATAATAATAATAATAATAATAATAATAATAATAATAATAACAATAATAATAATAATAATAATAATAATAATAACAAAAAAGTAGCAGATAAAGTAGGTCAATGAAGAAAAGCCGAAAATGAATACAGAGAATATTAATTAAATAGAACAGAACTTTGAAGACGAACATAAATGGTAGATTTAAAGGATGAACAGTGGCCATCCATATCAATTGCAATAGCAGGATTGGAATAAAATCCAGATTAAGATTATAAAGGAAAGAAAGTTTCGTAATTCGTGATTTTGTCATAAATTAAATGATGCTTTTAAAATATCCAGTTCCATATTTCAACAATAACTGACTAACGATGCACTGTATATATATATATATATATATATATATATATATATATATATATATATATATATATATATATATATATATATATATATAGTGACCTAATTATCTCTGTTGTGACCAATGTATGGTCCAGGAGGTCACTACACTTTGTTGTAGCGAAGGGGGATAGATCAGGAGGCTGGGTGTTTTCTAATTTCCCCTTGTGGAATGCCGACTGGTAGTCGTGTGGTAGCCACCACTTCTCTTCAGGCCTGTGGAACGTCTGTAGCCTCAGATGGAAGGCTACTTTAAAGGAGGAACCACAGTCGAGGGCAAATGGGCTGCCAAACTGGGTTTCCTTTTTGGTAGCAGAGGCGTTGGAACTTCTTCTTGTAGGAGCAGTTTCTTTTGGGCTTCTGCTTGGGACGTCTTCTTCTTGGGGCAGTTCGGCTGTAGTGGCGGTTTCTTCTTCGGCTCCTTGGATAAAGTGAAAGTTTACCACTTATTCTACACCTTCTGAAAATTATCTCAATATTTGGGAAGGTAGAAGAAAAGTAGATATTTTTCCAGTCTGGAAAGTATTTTTAAAGTATATATATATATATATATATATATATATATATATATATATATATATATATATATATATATATATATATATATATATATATATATATATATATATATATATATATATATATATATAATATATAGGGTACCACTTATTTCATAATATCTAAATTTCAGTTAACGCCGCCCCGCATTGTGTTGATATACAAGTAAAACTAAAATTCTCCAAATCTGAGAGTGAATAATTGACATTAACCCGAGGCGACTTTCAATTAAAGTATATTGAAATGCAAAGGAAAATCAAAAAAATTTGCTTGTACTTTTTGTAGGCCTCTTTCCTTTCATTTATTTGTATTTAAATAATATTCCAACAACAAATCCTACCTTCCAAAAAAAAAAAAAAAGGGAATTAACGTCAAGAGTTTAAAATATAAAATTTTTATGTACTTATTGTGAAAAGACCGTTGCCTTTAATACCAATAATATAAAAATATAATGAATTTGGTTAATATTAACAAGTTTCAATAAAGGATTGAATACTTTTAAGTAATTTAGAAAATTGCTAAAACATACTTGAATGATACTAATTGAAAGGTTTCTGTAGCAAAGGTAATGTTGATTTTGAATACTTTCTTCGGTAATCTTGAACAGCCTGGAAAGTATTTTTAAAGTAAATAATAATTGTTAAATTTCAC
>SEYY01013279.1:57500-60000 GCA_009176605.1 Armadillidium nasatum
ATGTAAATGAAGCTTAACCTTTAATCGGTGTTAAATATTTATTTATTTATTTATTTATTTATTTATTTATTTATTTTTTATAAAATTGGAATGAAAAAAAAAAACTCTTTACTGAAAAAGTGATCTCAAGTATGGACTAGGTTAATGTGTCGACGATTTTAAGTGTCTACCACTTTTCCTGTCGATGATTTGATTCTAAGTCCTTATTTTCATTTCCAAAAGACAAAGGTGGAAGTTTAGGAAGTGGTGTCAGGAACAACTGAACATTTTCAAAAGGTTTAAAACACGGAGTAAAAAAAAATTTGTGACCAAAAATAACGCCATATGTTTCGGTGGTGAAAGTTCTGAGAACTATCACTCTAGAAAGCTTTCCTCCTTGAATAATAAAAATCTAGTACGCTGCGTGGTCTTTATTTGTTAATAAAAGGTTTGTGATTTCTACATCCTTAGGAAAGATAATAATTCCTTCTTTAACACTGTCAAAGATAGCTACTGTTATTTTCATTCATTTCTACTTCCCTTCTCTTTTTCACTATGACATTTTATTTTTACCTTCTACAAAGCCAAAACTTTTTTAGGCTCAGATTTTATTTTAAACGATTTTTATGCTGCTCTTTCTTCTTCTTCTTCTTCTAGAGATATGATTTTTACTCTTACTACCCTTAACACTTCAAACTAATATGATCCTGACGGTACACTTCAAAAATTGTCCTAACGATCACTGGGAGAGGTGGCAAAAATGTCATAGTAAAATTTTCAAAACAGAAAAGACATGTTAAGCATAAGAAAGTCGCTACACAGAATTATTTCCTAATAAGAAAGTAACTGAAAAAATTTGTTGTGATATTTTTGCCACTTGTCCCAACGATTCGTTAGGACAATTTTTTCAGTGTATTCTTACTGTGGTTCTGAAAATTATTGCTTTCTTGTGGTAACGTTTTCTTCAGTGTTTGTAAATTCTTCTCATTCCATCATTTACCTAAAAAGGTGAAATAATTCTAACAGTGATGTAGAAATGGTTCCGAACTCTAATCTCCAATTAAAATGATTTTCCTCTATTTCTGTTCTCCTTCAGAAACATCCTAGAAGCATCCTAGGTCTTTTAATTTCATCATTTAAATCCTTTAATTAATAAGGGTGATCCTAAGGATTCTGTTATGTTCATCTCTTTATTTTGTTCTATCATTCTATTGTTCATTTTATAGCCTTTTCTATCAGTAACTTCTTCATATTTCTACAGGTGACTTTAGCATACATAACACTTCAATTTGAAATATATATATATATATATATATATATATATATATATATATATATATATATATATATATATATATATATATATATATATATATATATATATATATATATGTGTGTGTGTGTGTGTGTGTCTGTGTGTGTTCATGCGAATTTATGTGTACACATATCTGTATATTTATATGCTTATAAGTGAAAGTGTTTGGTTACAATTTGGTGACGTCAAAGCTAAACATGAGACGATTGAAAAAAAAAAATGAAAAAAATTCTGAGCAAGAGCATGATTCCCAAAATTCTCTGGTAATTCCCGAGGCAAGCAACAACAACAACAACAGCTGACGAAGTTATTCCCAAGTAAATGTTAAAGCTAAAGAAATTTACACTATAAAATCATTCAGACAAACGCTCTGTGTCGATGTATCGTGTCAAAAACTTTTCAATTTTTAGAGTAAACATGTGATAGAATTCAGGGCGCCCCCAACCCGTGAGTGGTGGGTAAATAATCTATGGAAGGTAAACCATGACCAAATTTGTATACCACATACAATAGTTGTACCGAAAATATTTAATTTTACCTTAATATATTAGCCAAACTTAAAAGGTATAAAACTTAGACACTCCGTACATTAGCGACTTAGGATGTATGAATTTGGTCAGGATTTTTAGAAATAGTAAAAGAATAAATTTCTTAAATATATATATATATATATATATATATATATATATATATATATATATATATATATATATATATATATATATATATATATATATATATATATATATAGAAACGCCACCACTCACGGGCAGAGCCCTTTTTTATATATATATAAATATATATATATATATATATATATATATATATATATATATATATATATATATATATATATATATATATATATATATATATATATATATATATATATATATATATATATATATATATATATATATATATATATATATATATATATATATATATATATATATATATATATATATATATATATATATATATATATATATATATATATATATATAATATAAAATAAAGATTAAAATTAAAGAAAATCTATTAAAAAGAAATTCCTTTTTGTTCTTTCAATTTCTGAAAACTTGAACAAAAGTGGGTGGAGCTTCATACAATAAATCAGAAAAGTACGGCACGTATTGAAGGCAACGAATGTTCTAAAAAGATTCTTGAAACTAAAGTGAGAATTTCTTTATGAAAATTTAGACA
>SEYY01013279.1:72500-75000 GCA_009176605.1 Armadillidium nasatum
TTTATTGAAAACTCTAACCAAAGTATTTTTTTTTTATGCCCATCCAGACTCTTTTATTAAATTCCTTAAACTCTTTTTAAATTACTATAGACTTTGGAAAGTTTTATTATACTTTCATGCTCCGTTATATTTCGTTATACTTCAATCGTTATTCTCCACAAAACTTTGTTACACTCCGTAATGATTAGTTATACTTCATTATACACTATAAGTCTTTCGATACTTCATATTACTCCGTTATACGTCGCTATTTAACGCTATACTCTGTAATACTCCGTATGAATTCGTTATACTCCAGAAGACTTTGTAATTCTTCGTTAAATTTTGTTACACAGCAAAATGATTCCTGAAATTTCATTATAAGGTTTGGATACTCCGTAAACGTTATACTCCGTTATATTTTTTCAAACTACGTAATAATCGTTATACTCTGTTATATTTTTAAACTACGTAATAATCGTTATCTTTTTTCAAACTACGTAATAATCGTTATACTCCGTTATATTTTTTAAACTACGAAATAATCGCTATTCTCCGTTATATTTTTTAAACTACGTAATAATCATTATACTCCGTTATATTTTTTTAAACTACGTAATGATCGTTATACTCCGCAATATTTTTAAAACTACGTAATGATCGTTATACTCCGTTATATTTTTTCAACTACGTAATTATCGTTATACTCCGTTATATTTTATTAAGCTACGAAATAATCGCTATTCTCCGTTATATTTTTAAACTACGTAATAATCGTTATACTCAGTTATATTTTTTTTTTAAACTATGGAATAATCGTTATACTCCACAAGATATTGTATACTCCGTTAGTGAGAAAATTTACACCAAAAATTTTATTCCACAAAACCCGATTAATTAATTTGGCTAAAGTTTAACTGAAAATTACACGGGTTTAGTGAGGGTAATGAGGGAATTTCCATGCAAATGAGTTGTTCCCTCGTTTCCAGAGGGGTAAAAAATATTTCTTCATACTAAGATTTTTTTTTTTTTTTTTTTTTTTTTTTTTTTTTTTTTTTTTTTTTTTTTTTATAAGATTTTTTTTTTTTTTTTTTTTTTTTTTTTTTTTTTTTTTTTTTCCTTTTTAATTTTTAATATTAATTTTTTTTTTTTTTTAGGATTAAATTTTCTTTACTTATTTGAAGAAAAAATGCAAATGACCAGAACTAAGTTTTTTTAATTTAGTTAAAATTTGTAAATATTAACTTTACATTATTATTATTATTATTATTATTATTATTATTATTATTATTATTATTATTATTATTATTATTATTATTATTATTATTATTATCATTATTTTATTATTGTTATTATCATTTTTATTACTATTATATATATATATATATATATATATATATATATATATATATATATATATATATATATATATATATATATATATATATATATATATATATATATATATATATATATATATATATATATATATATATATATATATATATATATATATATATATATATATATATATATATATATATATATATATATATATATATATATATATATATATATATTATATATATTATATATTATTATATATATTATTATTATATTATTATTATTATTATTATTATTATTATCACTATCAGTATTATTTTTATCATTATGATTAATAATAATAATATAATAATAATAATATTAATAATAATAAAAATAATAATATTATATTATTATTATTATTATTATTATTATTATTATTATTATTATTATTATTATTATTAATTTTATATTATTTATTTTATTTTAATTATTTTTAAATTATTTATTATTATTATTATTATTAATAATATTTATATTAATATTTTTCATATCTTTTCATTATAATTTTCATTTTATTTTTATTATTTTTCATTTTTTTTTTTTTTATTATTATTATTATTATTATTATTATTGTTATTATTATTACTTTATTAGTATTGTTATTATTATTATTATTATTATTGTTATTATTATTATTTTTATTGTTATTTTTATTATTTCTTTTATTATTATTAACATCATTAATATTTTATTATTATTATTATTATTATTATTATTATTATTATTATTATTATTATTATTATTATTATTATAGTATTACTATTATTATTATCAAAGAATTATTTAATTTCTTATTTTTGCCATAAAAACATTTTCTGTTAAAAAAATAATTAAAAAAACAACATTTTACATTGTAAATATTTTTCTTACAAAAATGTACAAAGTAAATTGAATACACAAGCACACACTTACACACACACACACGCACACATTATGAGGTATGTAAACAACGCCTTGTATACATGAGAACATTTTCAGAACAACTTGTATTTTTCTCTCAATTTTTTTCTGTTTTTCTCATTTGGGAATTTATTTTTTTTCTCTCTCTTTCTTTCTTCTTAAAAATGGTTTCTCTCTCTCTCTCTCTCTCTCTCTCTCTCTCTCTCTCTCTCTCTCTCTCTCTCTCTCTCTCTCT
>SEYY01013279.1:80000-82500 GCA_009176605.1 Armadillidium nasatum
ATAATAATAATAATAATAATAATAATCCAAAGTATTAGGTTTAGTGTTGAAGGCAAGATATTTTTAGGTTTTTATGTATTTGTTTAAAATAATTCCCAAAGTGCATAAAGATTCTTGGAATATGGCAGAACTTGGGGTGTCGAATCCTCCCCCTACCCCCCCTCTAAAATTTTCATTATCATTACAATATGCGAAAGATGAAAAACATATTAATTCAAATTAAAATTTGTGAAAGAGAAAAAAAATATAATATTAATTTTTCATAATAAAATTTTCATCTAAAAATTCCGAGAAAAAGTTTTCTAAAATTTCAATTTATATATCTCTGTATAATATAAATTTTTCTTTATTAAATTTTTTTTTGAACTTATTAAATTCCTTTATACAACCAGGCACACACACACACCTACCCACGCACCTTCACACTCACACAGGTCAGGCTATTTCATATCTTCCATCCAATCTCTTCTTCACACCTCCGGTTTCATTAATTGTTCAGAGTTCATCCCTCTGTTGTTTATTAAGTCATATTCATTTCATATTCCTACCATTTTCAAGCGTATATTTTTCCTCACGTCAAAGATCAGTTTTCATTTTCACCTTTTTATAGTTTTCTTTTTTTCTTTTTTTCTATCTTTTTTTTTTTATCTTCTTTTTTTTTCCTTTTTAAAATAACTTACAAAAAAACACCGCAAATTTCTATCGCCTTTACAAATAAGCTCCTTTTCCTTTACTTTTTTACCTTTTTTACTTTACCTTTTTCCTTCCACTTCAGGCTCAAATAAATTAAGCTTTTTAAAGATGAAATTTAATCTCAATATTTTAAAGGTTTATTAATAAAAGCGAAGAAGATTATTCTATTTTACATATGCTAATTTTAAGCGCGTTGTGTTTAAAAGTATTATAATAACATGGTAATTAATAGTTAAATAAAAAAAGAAAAAAAAACAGTATAAACTTGGGTACACACACACACACACACACACACACACATATATATATATATATAATATATATATATATATATATATATATATATATATATATATATATATATATATATATATATATATATATATATATATATATATATATATATATATATATATATATATGTATATACATAAGAGTATAACAACACACATGATTTGAAAAAGTTAAGGAGCTGCACGTATATCGTGAGACTTTGAAAAGGCAAAATAGGCTGAATATTAATGGCCGACATGTTCCGATGCATGCATGGTGTTTGATAGTGTTTGAGCCATTGGAATTGGGTAATATATAAAAAGAATATTTTATAGAATTTCCTTGAAAAGAAAACTAAAACCGGTAATGGATAAATGTGGATTCAGAACGCTGAACAAAGAAAGAGGCAATGTAGAATTTGCACGGTCTCTCCTCAATGGTGGGGGTATGCGACAAGAGAGTAAAGCAGTTTCTTTAGTAATATCGATAGTATAAGAAGTGTAACAGAACAGTTTAAGGAGGCAATGTAGAATTTGCACGGTCTCTCCTCAATGGGGGGGGGGTATGCGACAAGAGAGTAAAGCAGTTTCTTTAGTAATATCGATAATATAAGAAGTGTGATAGAACAGTTTAAGGTCAAAAAAGAGGTGGAAGTGCCTTTAAGAATGGAGGAGTTTATAAGGCGAAAAGTCCAAGACTTCACCTTTTCAAGGAGAGCTGTGTGAGTGTACCATCTCCGATATGTGATATATACTCCATAAAGGTGAAAATTCACAATCATAGACAAAGCAAATTACTGGAGCTTGTTTTATAGTTAAAGAACTAATGTTAAAATTGAGATAATGATAAGGAGGTACCAAAATTTCAATGACAATAGAAATTTTTTTATGTTTCAGAAGATGCGTGGAAAAAGACATCTAACAAGTAGATAGAGGAACTGAGTTTTGTTGCATTGAAAATAATTATGCATTTTCTTCCTTAGCAGAGGTCAAAGGTAAATAAAATCAGATAAATTCTAATCTGTTGGACTTTTTTCAAACTTAAAAGAATTTTGTAGAGTTGAATTATCGCCATTGAAAAGATAATGAACTAATAAAAAAAGTTCATTGATAAAAAAAATAAAAATAAAAAAAAAAAAAGTTAGATGATAAAAAAAGAACCCAAAGGAACACCGCTATAAATAGAATTATAAAGATCAGGAAAATCATGAAGAATCATGAAGAAATTTACCGAAAAAAAAGTATAAAATCAAAAAGGAAGTTTAGATATCAACGCTTTGTACAACATTATATCGAAATATTTCAGTATGTACCACAGTTACAACAAAAACATTCGCCAAAATACCGAAATGCAGAAAGCCAAGATTGAGAGGGAAGGAAAAGAAGATCGTCAGTCATGTAAATTTTGTTTCTTAAAAAGAATTAATCATGTAGAGACGTAGAGTGTAGAATGATATGCAGAATGAATGCAGACTGGATCTATTCTCTTAATGAGATAACGTAGGGTGCAGAATGATATGCAGAATGAATGCAGA
>SEYY01013279.1:92500-95000 GCA_009176605.1 Armadillidium nasatum
CAAAAGAGAAAAGAGGAAGAAAACCACCCAGACTCGAGCATAAACTTCTCTCAGGTGGGCACAGACGGAAGCCTTGAAGAGAGAAAGATTAAATACAGGAGGAAAAAATGATGATGGTAAAGAGTTTCACAGAACAGAGATGGCTGGAAAGAAGTAGGCACCACAACGGACAAGCCTGGGGTTTCTAGCATCCACACAAAATTCGTGCGAAAGCAGGGCATTCATTCCTTGTGCAACGAGGGCGAAGCAATGGTGGTAGAATGCGAGAGGCCAATTCCCTCAAGCACCTGCCATTGTAGTACCTACAGAAAAGAGAAACATTTTAACATAAAGTATTTTCAACGAGCACAAGCAATTAACGAAAACATTCGAACATGCACATTTTCTAACGTTCTAAAATATTCATATGTTTATTTTCCTAACCCATTAGGGGATATTCATAGATTTTACTTATCAAATGAACATGTTTTATACTTGACATGGAAATTTTCATATTAATAACACCCATAAACACATAAATAAACACACAAAGACTGAAACAACTTACTCAAAAATGTACAAATGGATACATATTACAGACATATGATTACATCAAATTAGTAAGATTTCTATCTTTGACATTTACAAATTTAAAAAAAAAATTCCAACGTTTGAGCCTAGTGAAGAGTTTTAATCCAACTCATTTACCACCAACATACATAAGTAAAACTTATCATTTTCAGAAGCTTAAAAACTCAACTATCACAAAAAAAAAACCATTTCTAAGATACAGCTCTTTACATATGAATTTGTAAATCTTTACCTTTTCAGAAGCTTATAATACTTAGCATATCAGAAACATCTTATTTTATCTTATTATTATTATTATTATTATTATTATTATTATTATTATTATTATTATTATTATTATTATTATTATTATTATTTTTTTTCCTTTTGAAAATTTGGTTTCCGATTTTCAGAAATTAAGCGCCATAGACAAATTTAATTATTAAATTTGAGTATAGAGTCGAGAGGCTTCTTTGAGTTAATCATCATGTCGGGTGTTATGAGCTTTCTTAATGTAATTTCCTTCTGTACTGTCGTGGTATAGAGGTAACACTCTGTCTTACCAACTTAGAGGTCAAGGTTCGAATCCCAAATAGCAGAATTGAAGTTGTAAAATTTCACCCCTCGGTTTATGTGATTTCATTACTTATATATATATATATATATATATATATATATATATATATATATATATATATATATATATATATATATATATATATTATATATATATATATATATATATATATATATATATATATATATATATATATATATATATATATATATATATATATATATATATATATATATATATATATATATATATATATATATATATATATATATATATATATATATATATATATATATATATATATATATATATATATATATATATATATATATATATATATATATATATATATATATATATATATATATATATATATATATATATATATATATATATATATATATATATATATATATATATATATATATATATATATATATATATATATATATATATATATATATATATATATATATATATATATATATATATATATATATATATATATATATATATATATATATATATATATATATATATATATATATATATATATATATATATATATATATATATATATATATATATATATATATATATATATATATATATATATATATATATATATATATATATATATATATATATATATATATATATATATATATATATATCATA
The DNA here is from genome assembly GCA_009176605.1 of Armadillidium nasatum. Lineage (NCBI taxonomy): Eukaryota > Metazoa > Arthropoda > Malacostraca > Isopoda > Armadillidiidae > Armadillidium > Armadillidium nasatum. The sequence goes on from SEYY01013279.1 coordinate 94,305, forward strand.
TAGATAACTCAACTTATGAGAAACATATAGTAAATACTATCGTAAAAGAAATTGTTTTAAAATAAGTATAAGCAATTGTGAAAATACAATAACTGTGAAAATACGATAACAAATCAAAATCAATATTCATAGCGTGAATTTTTGAGTAAATAACAGAATATGTATGTAGGCGTTATATATATATATATATATATATATATATATATATATATATATATATATATATATATATATATATATATATATATATATATATATATATATATATATATATATATATATATATATATATATATAACCAATAAAAATCATTATTTTTATCATTATTCATTTAAGAATCGATCTATATAAGAATAATCACAGTTATAAGATAATTCTCTCAATGTAGAACAAGATAAATCGCGATCACTGATAAGAAGAATTTGTCAATATATATTGGGATGATGATGAACAAGGTCCAAGGATACCTTTACGTATGTAGAATATGTCGGACGTGATGACTTTTAATGATAAAAGTTTGCTAGTCTTGATCGAATTTAGTTAAAAATATTTGGAAAAATTTTTTTAGTATAGGATAAGATGATATAAAACACGTTGATAGAAAACATTTGTCGTTCTCTAAACAGAAAGAAGTTGAATACATTGATAGAAAACATTTGTCGTTCAACAGAAAGAGGTTGAACACAATGATAGAAA
>SEYY01013279.1:100000-109194 GCA_009176605.1 Armadillidium nasatum
GAAAAGACATGTTAAGGATAAGAAAGTCGCTTCACCGATTTATTTTCTAATAAGAAAATAACTGAAAAAAAATTTGTTGTGACATTTTTGCCACTTGTCCCAACGATTCGATTTGACAATTTTTGCAGTGTAGGTTTGTAAAACCGTTATGAATTGCTATTGCGTCATTGTCTTATTCATTTTGTACACGTTAAAAAGGGTTTAAAATTGAGTTTTAAGACGAAAATCCATAGACTCCACCACCTTTTACCCGCTTTCTGTGTTATTTCTCACTGCATTGAATATTTCTTCCCCAGATGAAAAGTACGACTTCATCTTCGAAGGTTCAATGTATGATTCTTATTATTGAATTATAATTTATTATTATTATTATTATTATTATTATTATTATTATTATTATTATTATTATTATTATTATTATTATTATTATTATTACATTTATATCTTTTTTGTTTTTACCTCAAAGAATGTTATTATTTGTCATTTTTAATATTGCTATTAATATTATCACTACTATTAATATTATTGTTACTATTAGTATTTTATGCAGTAAGGAAAATATTTAACTAATAAGACCATTCGTTTTAGATTTACTCAAATTTGTACAAATTTATTATAACAGATTTATTATATTTATTATTTTTATTATTATATTATATTATATTATATTATTATTATTATTATTATTATTATTATTATTATTATTATTATATTTTTTATATTTATTATACTTATTATTTTGATTTACCTTCAAAGGACACAAATCTGTTGCTTCGAGAATTTATGAATCACACAAAAAAATCTGTTGAATAATAATAATAATAATAATAATAATAATAATAATAATATAATAATAATAATAATAATAATAATAATAATAATAATAATAATAATATAATAATAATTAATAATAATAATATATATATAAATATAATATATAAATATATATATATATAATATATATATATATATATATATATATATATATATTATATATTATATATATATATAAAAAAATAAAAAAAATATATATATATATATATATATATATATATATATATATATATATATATATATATATATATATATATATATATATATATATATATATATTTATATGAAAAAAGCAAAAAAAAATGATCCAAAAAAAAAATTTTTTTTTTTAAATTTGTTTATATTTTTATTTTATAAATATTATATATATATATATATATATATATATATAATATATATATATATATATATATATATATATATATATATATATATATATATATATATATATATATATATATATATATATATATATATATATATATATATATATTTTATTCCATGAACTACTACTATCATTTACGTGAAGCTTTGCCATTTTTGATTTTTATATTACTATATTTTGATCCTTGAATAAAAAAATCATTATTATTATTATTATTATTATTATTATTATTATTATTATTATTATTATTATTATTATTATTATTATTATTATTATTATTATTATTATTATTATTATTATTATTATTATTATTATTATTATTATTATTATTACATCATTATTATTTTTGATATCATTATTTTATTTTTATTATTATTGTTATCATTATTTTATTATTATTATTATTATTATTATTATTATTATTATTATTTATTATATTATTATTATTATTATTATTATTATTATTATTATTATTATTATTATTATTTTATTATTATTATTATTATTCTACTCCTTTTTTTCTTCTTCTTCATCTACTTCTTCTTATCCTTCTACTTCTACCTATTATTATTATTATTATTATTATTTTTTTTTTTTATTATTATTATTATTATTATTATTATTTTTATTATTATTATTATTATTATTATTACTATGAATAATATTAATTAATATTATAAATAGAATTCTCGATGGCATTGGCATTAACGAAATAAATTTATTGCAAACCTGTAATTTTGTTAATTTAAATAACGTAATTTATTATTCATGAATGAAAATGAGATTATAAATATTTGGAAAAGAAGAATCGTTTACCTTTTGGGTGTAGCGTAATGCAAATGAAAAGCGAAATGTTTTCTTAATGAGAGAATTTCTCTGCCACAGGAAAAAGAAAAAAAAAAAAGATTAAATTCTAAATTTAATTCATTAAACAAATGTGGTGGACGACTTTCTGTCGTTAGTCTACTTGGGATTCATTTCAATTATACTAGCGCACATTAGCTACTATTTTTTCAGTATGAAACTCCGCCCCTTTTTTGTTTAAGGATTAAACTCCGACCTTATTTGCTTAAGTATGAAACTCCACCCTTTTTTGTTCGGATTATTATCAGAAATGGAAAAAAATATGGAATTTGGATTTTAAAATTTGAGGAACAAAAATACTTTTTGTTGATCAATTTTTAAATTTTAATTTCAGTTTACTGTAGTCTTTATTTTAGTTTATATATATATATATATATATATATATATATATATATATATATATATATATATATATATATATATATATATATATATATATATATATATATATATATATATATATATTTTTTTTTTTTTTTTTTTTTTTTTTTTTTTTTCACCTCTGGTGGTTAAAGGCCAAGGCCTACTAAAATTTCCACCAGTGTCTGGGAGAAAATCAGAAATCTGGTCAAATTAAAGGTAAACATCCCCCGACTTACCTTGAGGTAAGTCATAGGAAGTTGGGAAAATAGATGAAGGGAGTGTGTTCCAGACTTTATCAGTAGAGTACATATAAAATGGAGCATAGCGGTTCAGTCTTTGGTCAGAGAGTTGCACACATAAAGTATAAGACTGTATAGAAAAACATGTCGCACGAGCCCTTCTCAATAGAGGAGGTATGCAACTGGAGAGTTCAGAAAAGCAGTATTCACTGTAATAGCGATAGTACAGAGAAAGTGAAACAAAAATTCGACGGGCAAGAAAGAAACTGGAGATAATTAGTGAGAGCAGGAGAGTTGATATAACGAAAAGCCTAGACACCACCTTTTCAAGAAGAGCTGTGAGTGGTACCACCCCAACTATGTAAGGCCTATTCAGTACAGGGGTAAACAACACCTCTATAAAATGGGGATCAGAACACCTAACCTCTTAGAAGCTTTTTCAGAAAAAGAAGTAATGTGATCTTTCCAAGAAAGATCACGAGAAAAAGAAACACCAAGAATATTAAGGAGAGATGAAGGTTTGAGTTGTGTGTTTTCGAAGAAGATATCATAGTTGTGTGGAAGATTGTGTCGAGTAGAGGGATGGAGAAATTGAGTTTTGGAGACATTGAAAATGACCATGATTTCTCTGCCCCAATTTGAAATACGAGATAGATCAGAGGTCAGTTGCTCCAAGGCTGCCTTCACTGCTGATATATATATATATATATATATATATATATATATATATATATATATATATATATATATATATATATATATATATATATATATATATATATATATATATATATATATATATATATATTTACAGTTATCATTACCACTTACGGGCAAAGTCCTACTCTATAAGAGGGTGTTAAAATAATAATAAAATAAAAACCTCTACAATTTACACCCTACTCAAATTCCATAGGTAAGCACAGACAAAAATTTTAAAGTAATTGAGATTAAATTCAGCAGGAAAAACTGAAAGATTTAAGAATTTCACAAAACAGTATTGTCTGGAAAGATGGAATCACCACAAGCCTGGAGTTGCCTACGTCTACTCAGAATTTATGAGCAGACAATGCACCCTTGTGCTACGAGGACGCCGTAAAGGTTGCTGAGATACGAGTTGTCAATTCTTTAAATTCTTTCGATCATTTGACTCACAGAGTCAACGGGTAAAATACGTTTCAAATATCTAGGATGGTATTTATTTTTTCAAATATTCTGGGTGGTCCTACACACACACAAACAGAATTTTCTTGAAAGAATGGAATCGAGGGCTTTCACCTCTTATTAATTCTCTTCCATCTCTTTCCTCCCGTTGAACTGCTGTATCATTGTCGTTATTACATAGGACACTTCCCTTCTCCTCTACAATCACTTAGCTCTTCCTTTTACCAGAGCTCGTGAAGTACAATTTTCAACGCGATCTCATTTTTTTTCCTTTGTCCACCTCTCTGACACCAAACTTAGCACTCATGCAAACTCTCTCACATGTATTTCACTGGTAAATTTCTCATACCTGCAGCACTCTTCCTTCTCCTATTTTTAACCATTTCCATTGACTTGCACTCCTACAAAAGACGTGTATTGAAAAATATCGTTCTTTAGCATGGGTCTGATTTTGATTTTTCCTTAACTCTAGTGAGATATGTGTAGGTCAAAGGCCCATAGAGGAGACCTTAAAATAAATAAATAAATATATATATATATATATATATATATATATATATATATATATATATATATATATATATATATATATATATATATATATATATATATATATATATATATACAGAAACTTTTCCGTAATTATTATTACTGGACTTTGGTTGGTTGCTCCTGCAGCCCAGGAGCACCCAGCAGAATGCCATAGTAGCCCCAATAGAGGTTCCAAGCACCCTTCTATGGATTATATATATATATATATATATATATATATATATATATATATATATATATATATATATATATATATATATATATATATATATATATATATATGCGTGTGTGTGTGTGTGTGTATGTGTGATGTGTGAGTTTGCATTAAAAAAAAATACCATATGTTATGATCATAAATTACCTTTCAAAAGACACATAAACACATACATACCTAAATTTAAATAAAGAAAAAAGTTGTAAATCTAAAAAAAAAAAAAAAAAAAAAAAAAAAAAAGTTATCCAGTAGTGTGTAGCTTCTAATATCTTATGAAACTAACCTTTACAAAGACCATTAATAACAAGTGTTTTTGATAAGACTTTTTAAAAGCTTAGTTAATTGGACATTTATTTTCAGAGTTAAAGGGACGTTTAAAAGGCATTATTTTTAGAGTTTAAAGGGACACTTAAAATAAGCCTTATTCTTAGATTTAAAGGGACACGTAAAAGGCTTAGTAAATTACCGTTATTTATGAATGTCACCAATAGAATTTAAAGGCAAACACTAATATGAAGAATATATTTTTAATTTTGTTTTTCAAGGAAAATAAAGAATGTAATTTTTATGCTCAGTTTCTTTACATAAGATATTAGGAAATATTAAATTTATTATTATTATTATTATTATTATTATTATTATTATTATTATTATTATTATTATTATTATTATTATTATTATTATTATTATTATATTATTATTATTATTATTATTATTATTATTATTATTATTATTATTATTATTATTATTATTATTATTATTATTATTGGTAAAGGTGTAGATTGTTTCTAACTTTCGATTGTCAGAAAATATCGATAATCGAAAATATCGAAGAGGCCTAACCTAAACAAGAACGTTGGCGAGAATTAGAGGCTATTACACCAGACATACACACAATTATTATTACTTATTTTTCTAGCAGAACCTAATTCGACTTATCATAACCTGAACTACCGAAGTTGCCGTAAAAGAGGCCTAACCTACACAAGAAGTTGCCGTAAAAGAGGCCTAACCTACACAAGAACGTTGGCACGACATACTAGCCTAGGACCGTAAAGAAATTATAGGTATAAAAAAATTATAGGTATAAAAGTATCGATTAACATAAAATATCGACATAAAAAATATCGATATAATAAATATCGAAAGTCAGAAACAATCTACATCTAAGCCATTACTATTATTATTATTATTATTATTATTATTATTATTATTATTATTATTATTATTATTATTATTATTATATATTATATTATTATTATTATTGTTATTATTATTATTGCTGCTATTATTATTATGACTTCTATTATTATTATTATTATTATTATTATTATTATTATTATTATTATTATTATTATTATTATTATTATTATTATTATTATTATTATTATTATTATTATTATTATTATTATTATTATTATTATTATTATTATTATTATTGGGTCATCATATCCTGGTGGGTTGTTCTGCCCTAACGGCCTTTTGAGATTTCTTTTTTTTAATGTTTTACGAGAAATTCCTTTAAAAGATATTCTTTTCAAATATCCTGTCAAAATGTTCTGTTTTTTCTCTCCGATATTAGTGTCTTTGCATAATCATCGAAACTGCTGTATAAGGTATAACATACCGAAGTTCTCTGTTAGTTACGATAAGTCGAGGTGCTGTCGTTAATGGTGGATGTCTACCCTAGTATTGCCTCTTCCCACAGTACGGATAAGTTGAACACAGAACCGTAAAGCCGTAAATCGTTAATTAACGATGTTAATTTTTTGGGTTAAAGATGTAATGCTTACGTAAATTTTGAAAGCCATAAAATGAAGTAATTAACTTCCGGTATAATTATTTTTCGTTAATAAGAGTCAAATAATCGAAATTTAATATTTAAATTATACATTTTTGGACGTTTCAAAACTATTCTTATTAATAGATAACGTGACCATACCTATTAAAAAATAATAGTGGGATCTTTTATCTAAAAAAACGAACCAATCAGCAAGCAATTTTGAATTGACCTGAAAAGCGAGTACACACTAGAATACTTTGATTTATCATACTAATAATATTCATTGTTTTTAATTTGACTAATTTATAAACATATATCGTATTACTATAGTATATAGCTTGTACAATTAGTAGTTAGCTACTATTTTGTTAATACATAATACATAACGTGACCATACCTATTAAAAAAAAATTGTGGCATCTTTTATCTAAAAAAAACGAACCAATCAGCAAGCAGTTTTGAAATTGAACTGAAAAGCGAGTAGAGACTAGAATATTGATTTATCATACTAATAATATTCATTGTTTTTAATTTGACTAATTTATAAACATATATCGGATTATAATAGTACATAGCTTGTACAAATGAGTAGTTAGCTACTATTTTTTAAGTTCCAATAATCTACTGTAGTTCAACATGTTTATTTCAACATTATCTTCTATCAGCAGAAAAATCGTATTAAATGGAATAGGGTCTTGAATTTTTGCACTTCCTCTAAAATATTACACCATTCATTGTTTAGTTTATTTTCATATATATATATATATATATATATATATATATATATATATATATATATATATATATATATATATATATATATAATATATATATATATATATATATATATATTATTTAATTACAATGCTATAAACGCATCAGTAAATATGTATAAAGTGAAATTAGAAACTTTTATGGGAATCCTTCTCTGGGGTCGAACCACCGCCTGTTGCGACTGAGAACGACAAAGACTCGATGCTCTACCACTGAGCTATCCACGATCCCAAAAAAGATCGTTTCAAGAACAGTTTCAAGCATACGAGCTCCCGTCAAGGATCAGGTTTTCACCCTATAGTTCCCTCTATCGTTCCTTTTTAAGATATTATTTAATTACAATGCTATAAACGCATCAGTAAATATGTATAAAGTGAAATTAGAAACTTTTATGGGAATCCTTCTCTGGGGTCGAACCACCGCCTGTTGCGACTGAGAACGACAAAGACTCGATGCTCTACCACTGAGCTATCCACGATCCCAAAAAAGATCGTTTCAAGAACAGTTTCAAGCATACGAGCTCCCGTCAAGGATCAGGTTTTCACCCTATAGTTCCATAAAAGTTTCACTTTATACATATTTACTGATGCGTTTATAGCATTGTAATTAAATAATATCTTAAAAAGGAACGATAGAGGGAACTATAGGGTGAAAACCTGATCCTTGACGGGAGCTCGTATGCTTGAAACTGTTCTTGAAACGAACTTTTTTGGGTTCGTGGATAGCTCAGCGGTAGAGCATCGAGTCTTTGTCATTCTCAGTCGCAACAGGCGGTGGTTCGACCCCAGAGAAGGATTCCCATAAAAAGTTTCTAATTCACTTATATATATATAATATATATTATATATATATATATATATATATATATATATATATATATATATATATATATATATATATATATATATATATATATATATATATAATATTCGGACACCACTAAGTAATTTATTCATATCGTAAGATTATTTGGAAAACCCTATCCATTAATTTATTATTAAATTTGTTAAAATTATTAATAAACCTAAAAGAAATATACAAAGAAATCTTTGTTACTCTTTCTTTATAAAACATTAAGAGTCCTTATCATGTCTGGAACAAACTTTTATTTGATAAGAAATGTTCTAAATATAAATTTATTTAGTATTTAATGATAAGTGTGTGTTACCTGTAAACAAATTAAGATAAATAAGTGCCTATATATATATATATATATATATATAATATATATATATATATATATATATATATATATAATATATATATATATATATATATATATATATATATATAATATATATATATATATATATATATATATATATATATATATATATATATATATATATATATATATATATATATATATATATATATATATATATATATATATATATATATATATATATATATATATATATATATATATATATATATATATATATATATATATATATATATATATATATATATATATATATATATATATATATATATATATATATATATATATATATATATATATATATATATATATATATATATATATATATTATATATATATATATATATATATATATATATATATATATTAATATATATATATATATATATATATATATTATATATATATATATATATATAATATTATATATATATATATATATATATATATATATAATATATATATATATATATATATACACTAAATAAAACTAAATAAAAAATTAAATATGCACCATAAAAAAATATAATAATATATATATATATTATATATATATATATATATATATATATATTATATATATATATATATATATATTTATATATTATATATATATATATATATATATAATATAAACATCAGAGTTTAAAGTTTGCTATAGGGGAATCAAAGAAAACACAAAAACATAGAAGTCAAAATCTATGATTTTTGCTATAGTTCCCGGGTTCGATTCCCCTATAGCAAACTTTAAACTTCTGATCTTAATCAATGTTTTAGTCTGCGAGAGTTTAGCAGAC
>SEYY01013280.1:2500-7500 GCA_009176605.1 Armadillidium nasatum
TAGAGGTTCCAACCCCTCTTCATTATATATATATATATATATATATATATATATATATAATATATATCATATATGAGTATATGATACATATTATATATATATATATAGTATATATATTATATATATATATATATATTATTTACAACTGGTAATAAAAGGCCAGTAGACTCCACAATACTTGTGAGAGGTTTGGAAAAAGAAGGACGAAAGTCCAAAGTTAAAAGTCGATATGATCGCAAGTTATGTGTCAGTTAAAGAAAGAGGAGGCAAAAGAGAAAATGAAGGAGTCTCTTGTCACATTGATTACATTCTGGAGGCTCTGTCATCACTGAACGCTCCAAGCCCCTTGCAACATTGATTCTATTCTGGGGACTCAGTCACCACTGCATGCTACAAGCCCCTTGCCATATTAGATTCCATTCTGGGTACTCCGCCATAACTGTATACTCCAAACCTCTTTTCACATTTCAATTTTGAAAATGACGACCTGTCCAAAAATACGGGTAGGTATATCAAATCACTTATCATATTTTGAAATCAATTCCAGATATTGATTTCAATTTTGAAAATGTCTGGTGGCCCCAAAAAAATACGGCTGTGTATATATTCTCTTTTTAAATTTCAAAACCAATCTTAGATATGGATTTCAATTTTGAAAATATCGGCGGGTCCAAAAACACGGGTAGGTATGTCAAATTACTTTTTACATTTAAAAACCAATCCCTGGTATTTATTTCACTATGTTTATAATGGTTAATTTTCAGTGTTTGTTGTACGAGTTCTGATAGTCTACTATGTTAAAAATACTTAAAATAGTTAATGATGATGAAAAATACAATTCACAACAGAAAAAAATACAAAAATAACTATATTTTTATGTTTAATTTGAAATATTCACCAAAGTAGGTGAAGTTTAGGTTAGGTTAACTTGAAAATGTTAGAATAAATATGGGTGGTTAACCCTGGTTAGGATTGGTAACGAGATTGCCAAGGGTAAACACCTTAGAAAGATTATTATTTTCGTCTGATTTTTACCTTTATGTCTATAATATGTATGTACTTGCACATCATTGCTAATAATTCACTGTCAAAATATGTGGAATGTTAGTATAATCGTATCCTTTCAACGTGATGTATGCTCGTGTTTAATGTATCACTTTGCTTATGATAGCAAATTTTCTGCATTTGTTATAGAAGTGCAGATAAATGATTAACATAGTTAAATGATGATATTATTATTAATAAAAATTCAGCGGTCGGAAAAAGGTCAAAAGTATAAGCCTTTTTTTCCCTCAGGCAGTCATGGCCACCCGCCGGGACCGGAAGTGGCTGCATCCTTTGATCCAGCAGATTCATCCTCTACTACTTACATAGTCCATATCTATAACTGTCTCTTTCTCTCTCTCTCTCTCTCTCTCTCTCTCTCTCTCTCTCTCTCTCTCTCTCTTCTCTCTCTCTCTCTCTTTTTTTTATATTTTTTTTTTTTTTTTTTTTTTTTTTTTTTTTTTTTTTTTTTTTTTTTTTTTTTTTTTTTTTTTCTTTCTTCTTCCTTTTCTTATTATTTTAAATATTATTTTTAAAAAAAAAAAAAAAAAAAAAAAAAAAAAACGAGAGAGAGAGAAGAGAGAGAGAGAGAGAGAGAGAGAGAGAGAGAGAGAGAGAGAGAGAGAGAAATGCATTCAAATAAGTTGAAAGAGAATAGCAATTATCTTAGACAAAGCAATGGGAATAAATTTATAACTCTTTCTATAATATATATTTTTTTCCATGAGTGTTCTACACATACATAATCGGAAATATACATAATGCAAATTCTAAATTCACGAGCACACCTTTAAACCTATGCTAACACACGCACGAATTAATAATGATAAATAATATATATATAATGATATATATATATATAATATATTATATATATATATATTATATATTATATTATATATATATATATATATATATATATTTATATATATTTGGAACAGATTTTCGTGTTTTTTTCAATATCTTACTACTACTCACAGACTTGTCACTTCTTCTCATCAAATGCTGAAGTCCGTCTATTTAGGGATTTCAACGTACACCACAGCCGAGTGGTTGTGCTCCGCTTCATACTGATACAGGTGGGAGGGCGGCCAAATCATTTAGCATTCTTAACGATCTGGAGCAGTTGATTAGGGAACCCACTCACATTCCAGATCGTCCTAATCAATTCTTGAATACACTTGATTTATGCTTCTCCACTACTACTACTAGTTATAAATACACCATTTTCCCTCCTATTGGTAACTCTGACCATAATCTTATAGCTCTTAGTTATAATGCTTTCTCTCCAACAGCTCCACCATGCCCTAAACGTACTTTCTGAGATCAGCAAGAATTTAACCGGAAAGATGAAGAAGAGAGTAAACTCGAATTGAAAAAGAGGGAGCAGATTTGAAATGAGTAGAAAAATTGTGGGTCAAGTCATCGGTATATAAATGGATAAGGTTAGATGAGGAGCTGAGAAGATCATTAATTTTTGGAAAGTAGGAATAAAATAGGAGACAAGAAAGAAATAAAGAAGAAGTCGCCCATCAACAACAGTCGAAATGGAACGATTAGAAAGAAAGCTAGACATAATAAGTAAAAAAAGAGAAGAAGGAAACCCAAAGGAAAGTTGCTTAGAAAGCAATGACCTATGCCATACCCGGTAAAATGCCTTAGATATATCAAGCTCCACCACACAAGTCTCCTCATGGTCCCTAAGGGCAGAAGACCATAAATCTGTGAGATACGAAAGTATATCAACAGTAAACCTTGAGCGTCGAAAGCCTTACTGATGATCAGAAGGAAGAGAAAGTAGAGAATGGGATTTCAGATGAACTAAGAAATGAGAGTTGAGAAGAGTTTCAAAGATCTTAGACAGAATACAGGGGAAAGCTATAGGGAGATAGCTAGAATGATCAGAGCGACTACCTTTCTTTGGAATAGGTTGAACTAATACGCGCTTCCAACACCGAGGAAAAGTTGATCGAGGGACGGAGCCAACTCAGAAGTAAGCTCCCTTAAAACTCGGGGAGGAATGCCATCTTGGTTGCTTGCCTTCCTAACGTTCATAGATTTCAGAAACCCAAAGAGCTGATCAAATGAAATCATAGGTAAAGTCATGGCACATCTGGGAAAATAAGATGTAGGAGGAGGATTGCCGGAGACGTTCCGAGTTGAATTAGAAAAAGTAGAAGAGATTAAACTTTTCAGTTTGGGAAGCTGTATATATATATATATATATATATTTATATATTTATATATATATATATATATAATTATATAATAATATATATATATATATATATATATATATATATTAGAGGTGGACCGGATATCCGCATCCGCATCCGCATCCTTTTTCTAATATCCGCATCCGCGGATATCCGCAATTGGATATCCGCAACCGCATCCGCATCCGCGGATAGGTTTGAAGAAAAAACTAAGCAACAAACAATTATTAAAAGTTTAGGAAATATGAAAAAATGTGATAAAAATGATAGCAAATCAAAATCAATGGATAATAAAATTGCTGAAATGATAGTTTTAGATGATTTGCCATTCACTCATGTAGAAGATTTAGGCTTTCAAAGATTGATGGAAGAAGCTTCACCACAGTATGTGCTAAAGCAAAGAAAGTTTTACAGAGACTTGATATGTGAGGAAATGTATTCGTCGGTAGCAAGTAGAATCAGCTGTATCATCCCTAATTATGACATGCAATGGATCATTTACAATTGATGAATGGTCTGACAGCACATCTGGAGTTTCTCTTTCATCCCTCACGTATCATGCAATCGATAAAAAACTTTCAAAGGCAAAACTTTGTATTGAATGCAGAACCTCTTTCTGAGCGCCATACAGGCGACTATCTTGACACTGTATTTGAAAAGATGCTGACAAAATGGAAGATTTCATTAAATGAAGTGCACTGCGTACACGGTCAGGGATTCGGGCACAAACAAAAAAAAAAGCACTTGCTCTGGCAAGAGTGAAAAATGTAGATTGCTTTGCACACCAAACTCAGATAGTAGTTAAAAGTTCCATTATGAGTCAAAAATGTGTATCCGATTTATAACCAAATGTAGGTTAATTGCACGCATTTCAATCACTCCGTTTAGCCCAAAATGAGCTGAAGAAAAAAAAAACAAGATTAAATGTTCGTCCAGTTTCTGTTATGCAAGATATTCAAACACTCTTTAATAGTAGTTTGCATATGCTTGTGAGGATGAGTGAAATTAATGAGCCATTTGCCTTTATGCTTCAAAAATAAAGCCTCTAACAGATGACGAAAATGACATTTTAAATAATTGTATTAATGTTCTTAAGCCTTTTTGAAGAATTAACAAAGATATAAGTTCAGCTGAATCATGTTTGTCAGATGTGATACCAAATGTTTTAACATTGAAAGTTGTGTTTACAAATGCTATTAAGTCTAAGGAAGTTTTAAGGATGACTGAAACATTAATGAGGAGATGAACGACAGATTTGAAAACCTGGAAAATGTTGATGCTTATACAATTGCAACCATTTTAGATCCTAGGGGTTAATAAAATAAAATTTTTTTAACCACTTGTTTCTTAGAATGTTTAAATCAAATTAGGATGCTTATGATAGAAACAGCTAAAATAAACGCCTTTTTCAAGAAAAAGCAAAAGCTCTCAGAAACAAAAGAAAACAAAATCTGTAGCCTTAGCATTGCTAAATCAGTGAAAGATCTTCTAGCTCCAGCAGCAATGAAGAATCACCGTCAGAAGTGTCAAAAGGATGCAATATCGATTTTTGAAAATTATCTGAAACTCCACGTTTGGAGGCAGATAAAAACCAACTGGTGTTGGTGGAGAGATAATTGCCAAAGTTTCCCTTTTCTTTGCTGAGCTGGCAAGGACTTTTTTAGCTAGTCCTTCAACGTAGTGTTTGCTTCCTGATTCTTTTCAGTGAGCAGGCCTATATACGCGAAAGCGAACCAAACT
>SEYY01013280.1:12500-15000 GCA_009176605.1 Armadillidium nasatum
ATACTTATATATATATATATATATCTTATATATATTATATATATATGGTCATGCAGAAGCAACAACCTTAGGAGCTAAAAAAACTTATAACAGGAAACAGGATATAAAATAAAAAATCTTAACTAGGAAAAATTTTTTAACTAGAAAATTTTTTGATTTCACCAGAAAATATTTTAAAAAATATATATTGGTTTTGTTCAAAAAATATTTTGGCTACTGGAAAATATATAACCAGCATAATTATGTTGACATTAACATGAAAATACTTTTACTTAATCATAAAATTTTTTTAAAAAAATATTTTAACAACCAGAAAAAAATTTAACCAAAAAATACTTTAAATTATTCGTAAAACATTTAACCGGAAAATACTACGACAATCAGAAAAATGTTTTGCATTAAACTAAATATATTTAACCAGAAAATATTTTGGCAACCAGAAACTATTTGCCATTAAACAGGAAATACTTAGCCAGAAACTATTTTCTATTAAACAGGAAATATTTTGACAACCAGAAATTATTTTCCATTAGGGAAGGATCCATTTTCAAAACTTTTTTTTTATTATTTGCCCGATTGAGCTGAAATTTACAATGTATATGCTTTTTTCCCCGCTGAAAACAGTCGATTTCTAACGTTTTTTACGAGTGATTAACCGTTTAGGAGTTATTTGGGGTCAAAATTTAAAAAGAGATTAAATAGAAGTGTAAAATAGTGGTCAGAATGATCCAAAAACTCCCCTGTACATTCTTAGCCCCAATCTCTACAATATAGATACAGAACATTTGGGAATAGTACGGATAGTGTTTGATTTTAGAAGTTCAAATTTTTTTTTGAAAAAAAAATTATACCCTTCCGGAAAAAAAAATTTCTTAAAAAAAATCCCTGCATTGAATGTTTTTGAAAATTAGATATTGTTTAGAGGAGGGATGGATCTAAATCTTTTATTTAAGACACTTTTAAAACATATTTGTTTGATTCGAGATACAGCCTCTCAAAACTTGGAAAATTTGAAATTTCGTCGAAAACTCGGCCATTTTCGATAAGCTGTATCTCGAATCAGAAAAATAGGTTTTAAAAGTGTTTTAAAAAAAAAAAAAAAAAAAAAAAAAAAAAAAAAAAAAAAAATTAAATTATTAAAAAAAATTATTTTTTTTTTTTTTAATTTTTTTGTCCGAAGGTCGTGAATTTTTCAAAATTGGAAAAAAAATTTTTCGACACCTGGTCAAGTAAGGGCATATAACCTGTTTTCTGTTATGCACACATCAAAACTCTGTAAAAAGTTTTTATAGCCAATAGATTTTGGAATATACACACCAAATTTCAGACCAAAAAAATTTTTTAGGCGTCCTCACGGTAGATTTAAACTTACCTTAAATTTCCGAAATTACTTCTAAACTTTAAGTCCCTCGTAAAAACGTTAGGAATGGAGTTTTTTCGTCGGGAAAAAAGCTATATATACTGAAATTTTCAGGAGAATCGAATAAAAAAAATTTTTTTTTCCAGAATGGAAAAAAAGACAACAGAAATTTTCCATTAATTAACGAAATATTTAACCATAAAATATTTTGGCAACCAGAACTATTTTCCATTAAACAGGAAATATTTTCTCAACAGAAATTTTTCATTAATTAAACAAGAAATATTTAACGAGAAAATATTTTGGCAACCAGAAACTATTTTCCAGGAAATATTTAACCAGAAAATATTTTGAAAACCGGAAACTATTTTCCATTAAACAGGAAATATCTAACCAGAAAATATTTTGGCAACCAGAAACTGTTTTCCATTAAACAGAAAATATCTAAACAGAAATATTTTGACAACAGAAATTTTTTATTAATTAAGCAGGAAATATTTAATGAGAAAATATTTTGGCAAGCAGAAACTATTTTCCATTAAACTGGAAATATTTAACCAGAAAAAATGATAACAGAAATTTTCCATTAATTAAACGGGTAATTTTTAACTAGAAACTATTTTTCATTATACAGGGAATATTTAACCAGAAAATATTTTGACAACAGAAATTTTTCTTTAATTAAACATGAAATATTTAACCAGAAAACATTTTGGCAACCAGAAACTATTTTACATTAAACAGAAAATATTTTGACAACCAGAAGCTATTTTCCATTCAACAGGAAATATTTAACCAGAAAAAAAGACCGGATATTTTCCATTAATTAAACAGGAAATATTTAACCAGAAAATATTTTGGCAATCAGGAACTAATTTCATTAAACAGGAGATATTTAACCAGGAAATATTTTGAAAACAGAAATTTTTCATTAATTAAAAAGGAAATATTTAACAAGAAAATATTTTGGCAATCAGAAACTCTTTTTCCATTAAACAGGAAAAATTTAACCAGAAAATGATTTGACAGAAGTTATTTTCTATTAATTAAACAGGAAATACTTAACCGGAAACTATTTTCCATTAAACTTGAAATAATTAACAAAGAAAATATTTTGACTCTAGCAATATTTTTGACACA
>SEYY01013280.1:22500-28050 GCA_009176605.1 Armadillidium nasatum
TATATATATATATATATATATATATATATATATATATATATATATATATATATAAGCATGTATTTTTAAAATATTTATAATGAAATATAATTCCTCCCCTTAAAACAACTTGGCTTATTTCAGTTCTCCTTTATTTTAACATTGAAAAAATTTTTAAAAACGGGGCTCGACCTGATGCTCCTCAAACTCGAAATTTTGTAGACCGAGATCTTACCCACAGAGCCACGGAACGTCTTCCATATACAGACTTGAAATTATTTTCTTTTTTATTTTTTCATTTATATTTATATATATATATATATATATATATATATATATATATATATATATATATATATATATATATATATATATATATATATATATATATATATATATATATATATATATATATATATATATATATATATATATATATATATATTCCAAATATAAAAAGGGAATGTAAAACATCTGTTTATTTTATTGCTTTTATTACTATCAATTTTAAAAATATTTCTTATTAATAGATACATTTTTTAAAAAAAAACTTTTTATTAACAGTATAAATTTACATACAGAAATATAATATTTTAATTCCCACATACGTCATAATTATCAGGAAAAGGAATTGAAATTGGAATATTTTCTATAATTCTGTTTACAAGATTCTAATATTTCTTTTAATATATTTCTTTTTTCACTATCAGATAAATTATATTCTGACACATCTCTAATTTTAGTAAAAAGTTTATGAAAATATACTTTTGTTATTTTCTTTTTAAATTGTTTCATATTAATCACAAAACCATTTTCACTATTAGAAGACTCTTTCTCAATAAACCCTTGTAGAAATAGGCATTCGCATTTGCTGTAGTAATACTATTTCAAAGTTAATGGTGTCTGTTTTCTCTTTCAAAGTAGCAGTAAGTCGTATACGATGATTTAGGTTTTTATCAGAGTCAAATGATGTAGCTATTTTTCCTTCAGCAAACACAGTCTTAGTGCGTATATATAATGAACGAATAAAATTTACAAAATTAGAGATTCCCATATTGACGATGTACGTAGTATGTGCTCTTCTTATGCATCCACACTTCACATTGATTTAATAATTAATGTTCGTTGTCTTTCGTAGTTTCAAGATTATGTTCCTCCATACTTCTACATAGCTCCCAGTAACACAGATCATGATATGTGATGTATTTTTTTAAATTCTCAACACCAACAATAGTAATATAGGTAAAGAGATCCCGATTTGAAACATCAAAGTTTCGGTACTCCACATCATTAAAGTAGATAGTCTCTCTCCATTGTTTCCTAAAACGAATAGAAAACTCGTCAATGTTCTTCGGGTTAATGATTTGATAAAAAGCACTCTCTTCACCGTGAATACTTTTCAATGCATAGTACTGTTGATATAAAACACTATGTGCTGTATTGATATAATTCCTCAAGCATACTTCTTCTCCCTCAATTTTCTTTCTATTACTTTTTGAATATTTGATAGATATTTTATTTGTACATCCCCTGTAAGCCAGAAACCGTGAGATGTAGGAACGAAAATATTTTCTTCAATTCTTCGCCAAATTCTGATATCTACATTATTCTTATAGCAACACTTAGAAAATGTTAATGTAAGTCTTTTATTATCGGTTTCTTTTCCTCCACTGATGACTTCGCCCCATTGATTTATAGCGCTATGAGATTTAAATTTTTCACTAGTCCAAGCAGAAATTTGCCTACATATTTCAAATAATTCTTCGGGGGACATATATACACGTGGACCCCCTGTATATTCCAAGTATGGTCCGCATGTAAAATAATCATGTCCGTCGGGGCTTCTTTTATATAATATAGAAACTTCGCTTTTAGGGATTTTAATTTCCCACGAAACAATATCCTCAATGGCAGTGAAACGGTGGAGACGTAACATGTTCTTAATAGTGGCTTGGAATATGAACTGAATATCAGGTTAACACACTCCACGTTGAGTTTGAAACTGAATAGATCAAGTTAACCAATAAGAGATGGACATGAATCTGACGTCATGTTTATGATAGCCAGTAAGAATTGTGAGATTTATGATCTGACTGTTGGAGTTGTTTGGACTTGTTTTATCTAAGAAGAGAGGCTACGGTGAGGAATGCTCGGTATTTAGATTGCCTGAGGGTCTTTTCGATGCCTAAGTAATAAAAATGAAATATTTAGGGCAAATATTTTTCCAAGAAGAAGAAGGTCAATATTTCTTTGAAAAAAAAAAAAAGGGAGATTAGGAAATCTTTGTGGTTAAGAAAAAATAAAACTCTGAGTCCCTTTTTCAAGGAAACAGTTATAAACAGGTTGACTGCATATTTTCAGGTGCTTAGTAAAAATATTTCAGTATGCTGGTGAGGGAATCAGGTGGGTGGGGGGTATGAGGGAGGGAATGGGGGAGAAAAAAAATCCGTATAAAAGCAGAGATATTCTAAGACATAGCATTAGATTCTACAGCTCTCTTTTACTTCGAAGATGGACTCTCCCCGTGTATTCAATTGTGTTAGTGTGCCTGAACTTCTCAACTGGGAAATCGAGTTCAAAAATATAAAGTTTGCTTTTCAAAGAAGATTCAATGGTGAGCATTATTTCTCATGCACTTCATCAAGACCCAGTAAGAATAGGCCCTTATTTATCAGCATTCAACAACTACGGCAGATTTTTGATACAGTTTATTTTTGGAATTATGAGCAATATTCACAATTATTTGGAGCTAAAATTCCTGGAGACGAAATCTCTGAAATTTTAAACCCTATTCTGGAAGAAAAACGTATTGTACTAAGATATTCATCAAACTCAGAAGGTAGTATTGTAGATGTAAGATTAAGAATGCATTGTAAGGAATCAGACGAATTTGTGTTCACCAATTACGGGTTTACACTCGACGGGATAGATCAAATAATCGATTTTCTTAAATTACGAGAAGAATTTGATTCAAAAATTGAGAGAGCTATAAAATTCGATGAATATTTAGAAAAAGCTTATATGATACTCTATGCTCTGTATAAAGAAAAGAAAAAAACAGATCCATGTATCACAAGTGAAGAAATAATGAAAAAAGTCGACAGAAACGAGTTCGGAGAACGATGGAACGACGAAGTGCTTAAAGTTCAAATAAAGGATCCTGAAGCTTTACACATTCCTGCTAATAGCATCTTCAATTATATAAATGCTCGGTGTAGAACTGACTTAAAATATAGTATCGAAATTTGGGATATGATGGACTCTAATTTATAATTTCTAAGTGAAAAAATGTTATTAAGTGAAAACATTGTTAAAATGTTAATATATATATATATATATATATATATATATATATATATATATATATATATATATATATATATATATATATATATATATATATATATATATATATATATATATATATATATATATATATATATTGTAAAAAAAAAAAAAAAAAAAAATAAAAAAAAAAAATATATATTATATATATATATATATATATATATATATATATATATATATATATATATATATATATATATATATATATATATATATATATATATATATATATATATATATATATACGTTGTTATTTGAAAACAATGTTAATAAATAAAATGTAAATACTCTTTTGTTTTTTCTTTACCGACCCTCAGACATATATAAATATTTTTGTTATAAATATTCTTTTTCATTCTTGTATTTGTAGCTGGTAAGAATGGATGTTGATAAATTTATGTTTCGTAGTCCTGCAACTTGTTTAATAGCAGGGCCTACAGGATGTGGAAAAACATTTTTATTATTAAATATATTAAAACATGCTGAAATGTTTGAAGCAGAACCTTCAAAAATTATCTGGTGTTATAACGTTCACCAAGAAAAGTTTAACGAGTTTAAAAATGTAATTGACTTTCATGAGGGTATTTACGATATAAAGTCGTTACAGAGTACACCAGGACATAAAATAATTGTCTTGGATGATCTGATGCATAAATTAAACGAGGATATAGCTGAGACATTTACGGTTTATTCTCATCATATGAATATTTCTGTGTTTTTTATAACTCAAAATATCTTCCATAAAAACCGATACATGAGGGATGTTTCATTAAACACCCAATACTTATTCTTATTTGGTCAAAGACGTGATATGAGTCAAGTAAATATATTATCTACACAAATGTTTCCTACACAACGTAAAGAATTTCTAAAAATATATAAAGAGACAACATCGAAACCTCATGGTTATTTATTGTGTGATCTCCATCCTAAGAACAAGTTTAGAGTTCTACTTCGAACAAATATTTTACCTAACGAAATAGAAACTGTGTATATTGCTGAATAATGAGCAGACTTGTGAAAAAATACTTACCTGTAATGGTTAATTTTAAAAAACTAAAGCCGAAAGATAGACAGAGATTAATTATTGAAGATGAAAAATTAACAAAATGTGTATGTGAGATTTGTTTAAATCTAATAAAAGGAAACATTCCTTTAAACAAACCTCAGAAAGTTAAGCTACGTCGTCATAAGAACATCATACGCAGACTAGCGCGTAAAGTAAAAAATCTTAAAAATAAAAAGAAGTTATTACAGAAAGGTCGAGGCGTATTCTTACCTCTACTTTTCTCAGTTATCAGCCCTTTATTATCAAAAATAATTTCACAATAATGAAGAAAGTGATGGTATTACCCTATTCCGAATACGAGAAAATGAAAAATATTTCTGAGACACCTCAACAACAACAACAACAACAACAACAACAACAACAACAACAACAACAACAACAACAACAACAACAACCTTTTAGTTTATACGATCCTAAAGCTGAAAAATTAAATACATATGAAAAAGAATTGTTTCGTATATTAAACTCAAATATGAATATTCATGAAAAAAGTAGTCTGTATCAGAATGTCTTACAATCGCTAGTTGATTTAAAAGAATTACAGCATCAGTCTGTGTCAAGTAATTCTTCAACTCCAGTAACAACGAAAACTGATGAACAAGAAGAAAAAGGATTTCAAAATATTTTAGAGCAGTGTCTTCCCAATAGATCTAAAAATAATGGAATAGCGTTATACAATATTTTAAAAGATCAAATTTCATGGGATGAATCAGGACAGCTTATTATAGATGGAGAAACAGTCTCGGGATCAAATATTGTAGATCTCATTTCGGATCTTACAAGAGAGTGGAAAAAACCTCCAATAACAGGTTGGCCCAAGATTAAACAAGAACTTCAAGCAATCAATTTCCCAAGAAGCCTAATTCAGAATAAACAAAGATTGTTCGACTTGGAAAACATTCCACATTCCCCTAGGCCTGAAATACCTCTTACAGGAACATCTTTTGCGGCTGTTAGGGCTAAAAGGAAAAAGTTAAATAGGCCATACCCTCAAGCCGAAAGATTAAGAAGGAAAGCGGGTATGCTTCGTGATTGGATAAAAATGTAATATATATATATATATATATATATATATATATATATATATATATATATATATATATATATATATATATATATATATATATAGTATACGTGATTTTAAATAAATATTT
>SEYY01013281.1:0-2500 GCA_009176605.1 Armadillidium nasatum
TCTAAAGAAGGGGAAAGCATATTAATCTTTTAGCTTTTGACTATCCAAAAAAATAGGAGGAGCCGGAGCCCCCCTAAATATGAGAACAGTACTCTATACAAGGGCGAATAAGACTTATATATTTGGAGTAACTACTCAGAAGAAAAAAATTCTCGCAATCTGAACAGAATTCCCAGCTTCTTAGAGGCCGCTTTAGCAACCATTGTGATATGTGGTTTCCAAGACAGTTTGTTTTTTATGTTTAGACCAAGAATGTTAATGTTATTTACAGGTGAGACGGGAGAGCCATCAAAGAGGATAGGAAACTTGGGAGATGTTTTTGAGATGGAGAAATCCCGGGAAATCCCATTCATATCGGAAAGAATAGAATCGGAAAGTTGAAGACGAGAAGCAACTCTTGAAGCAAAAGAGGGAGCAGATTTGAAATGGGAAGAAGAATGTAGAGTTGAGTCACCAGCAAAAGAGTGAACAGAGTTAGAAGTAGAGCTGAGAAGATCGTTAATGAAAAGTATGAATAAAGTTGTAGATAAACCTGAACCCTGAGGAACACCACAGTTGACAAAAAAGGAGGAAGAGGTCGCTCCATCTACAAGTGCCGAAATGGAACGATCTGAGAGAAAACTAGACAAGAGTAAGCAATGGGAAGGAGGAAACCCAAAGGAAGGGAGCTTCGAGAGCAACGCTGCATGCCAAACCCGGTCAAAAGCCTTGGATATGTCATTCGCCACCATATAAGACTCCCCGAAATCCCTAAGGGCATAAGATGAAACATCAATAAGATAGGAAAGTATGTCACTAGTTGACCTCGAGCGTCGAAAGCCATACTGGTGATCTGAGAGATGAGAATGAGACTTCAAATGATGCAGGAAATGAGAGTTGAGGAGAGTATCAAAAATTTTAGATAGAACACCCTTCTAACTGTGAAAGTTAGAAGGGTCAGAGCAGCTACCTTTCTCTGGAATCGGCTGAACAAATGCACGCTTCCTGGATTGAAGAAAAGTATTAGTATTAATGCATAGAGAGTAGTGCTGAACGAGGACAGGCACTAACTCGGGAGCACAATCCCTCAGAACACGAGGGGGGAATGCCATCCGGGACACTGGCCTTCCTGACGTTCATACATTTCAGGATCTCATGCACCCGATCATGAGTAATTATAGGTAGAGACATGGAATACCTGAGAGGAGAAGAAAAGGAGGGATGACAGAATTGAGCAGGATGGAATTAGATGAGAAAAGGAGGCCAAAGAGATTAGCCTTTTCAGAGGGAGTATTAGTTACAGAACCATCAGAGCAAATAAAAGGAGGAAAGGCAGATTTACAGAAGTTATAAGTTATATTTTTGACAAGAGACCAGAAATTTTTATCAGTAGCAGAGCAATGGTGGTCAGCGCACTTCCTTTTTATGAAAGTACACTTAGTCCGTCGAAGATCATCCCTGCAACAAGTCCGAGCTGAATGAAAATTTTGCAAGAGTGAAAGGAGAAGGAGAGTTTTTTCATTCACGATAAGCATTGTCTCTCTCCCGAAGGAGGAGAGAACAGTTGTCATCGAACAATGGATTTTGAGGAGAAAAAAATTTAGTTGATGATGGAATTAATCTGCCCATCCCCTCAAGGATTACGGCTCCTACCTTTTCAGCAGAGACAGAAGCGTCCTCCGAGACAAAGCAAGATTCACTCCAATGAAAGTTAGCATAAAAGCGGCGCATTGCCCCCCAATTAGCCCGATTAAAGTGGGAGAAAGTACGTTTAGGGCATGGTGGAGTTGCTGGAGAGAAAGCATTATAACTAAGAGCTATAAGATTATGATCAGAGTTACCAATAGGAGAGAAAATGATGTATTTATATCTAGAAAGAGTAATGGTGAAGCATAAATAGAGTTTATTCAAGAATTGGTTAGGAAGATCTAGAATGTGTGTGGGTTCCCTAATCAACTGCTCTAGATCGTTAAGAATGCTAAATGATATATATATATATATATATATATATATATATATATATATATATATATATATATATATATATATATATATATATATATATATATATATATATATATATATTTAAAAGTTCACATCTCATGGGCATTGCCCTATTCGAGGAGAGACACTTTTCTAGGTACTATATACCGAGGATCCCGAAGTGGGATCGAACCGGCTCCCTCATGCACGTGAATCAATCACCCTACTGTTTGTGCTACGGTAGACGGCAATATATATATATATATATATATATATATTATATATATATATATATATATATATATATATATATATATATATATATATATATATATATATATATATATATATATATGCTCTCTCTGAGCTTAACACTAAGAAGGCGTATGGTCCTGATGGTATTCCTCCTGCGGTTCTCAAAACTTGTGCTTATGAGCTTGCACCCTGCCTTGGTAAACTATTTCGTCTTTGCTTTTCTACTTCGATCTTCCCTTCTTGTTGGAAACGTGCGCTCATTCAACCTGTACCGAAGAAGGGG
>SEYY01013281.1:10000-12500 GCA_009176605.1 Armadillidium nasatum
ATTATTATTATTATTATTATTATTATTATTATTATTATTATTATTATTATTATTATTTATTTTTCATTGACGTTTAGGCCTAATATTTTTATTATCATTTTTATTTATTATTATTATTATTATTATTATTATTATTATTATTATTATTATTATTATTATTATTATTATTATTATTATTATTATTATTATTATATTATTATTATTATTATTATTATTATTATTATTATTATTATTATTATTATTATATTATTCTTCTTCTTCTTCTTCTTCTTCTTCTTCTTCTTCTTCTTCTTCTTCTTCTTCTTATTATTATTATTATTATTATTATTATTATTATTATTATTATTATTATTATTATTATACTATTATTATTATTATTATTATTTTTCATTGACGTTGAGGCCTAATATTTTTATTATCATTTTTATTTTTATTATTATTATTATTATTATTATTATTATTATTATTATTATTATTATTATTATTATTATTATTTTAATATAAATACTATTATTATTAAATTTTTTGCATGGCACACGAATATGTGTCTACTGGAGGTTCCGGCACACGTACCCCTTGACCTGTGAGTGGTGGTAATGATGAGTGAAAAACCTTCAGTACTTTAGCAAAACCAACGCTTTTATATGAAACTAATACGTACTTTCAGAAATAGCAAATATAGTATAGGACTCTCTGTCTCTCAATATATATATATATATATATATATATATATATATATATATATATATATATATATATATATATATATATATATATATATATATATATATATATATATATATATGCAATTAAATAAATTCAAACAATTGAAAAATCAATTTACAAGTATACGAAAAAAAAATTTTCTTAAACGAAGTAGTTCATCGTAGCGCGGTCAACATCGTTCTCGACTTCTGGAAATATCAAAATCTCAGCAAAAACAAAAACGGTTCGAATACTCGTCTGATGATTTCTGACGTCAGAGGTAAGTGTATTAATATCTCAATAGATGGAGTAGCAATGAAAGGATAGTCACGTGGTATATCGTACGCATGGTGCAGAGTTGCCATTTGTGTAACTAAAATTTTTCTTTTTTCGAATAAAATAGAAAGGCATTTGGTGACTTCATTTTTCATGTAGCGGAAAAAAACCGGTCTAATTCCTTTCTAAAATAGACCGGCAAAAAACGCGTTTTTTGCCGGTCTATATAGAAAGGAATTAGAAAGATTTGTTTTTGCAGTGTTCACATGACATTTTATTATAAAGCAACATACTGGTTTTAGTACGTTTTCCTCTGTGTATGTTAATTTAAATTGTTGTCTAAATAGACATATTTTTTAAGCAATATATTGCTTTATCCATCCATCTCCCTAAGTAATATGCTCCTGGTTGTCGAAGATATATTCACCATGATTTACTATTTCCTAAGAAAATTATTATTAGTTCCAAAAATTCTTGATAGTCGTGACAAGGTTGATCTTTAATTTTATTTTGGCCATATTGTAAGATCTCATTTACATCATCTTTTGATATTGTTCTTACCTCTGTATCTGACTCCCAGGTTGAAAATTGTTCCCATGTTAATATTGTTCCAAGTTTTATGAAATCTTTTACATAAAGGGATCTCTGTCCTTTTAGTGGGTAAAAGTTGTACTTTACCGAAAACTCCCTGCAATACAATTTCATAAATATGGTGTCGACAAGCAAAAAACAAAGTATCACGGTTTAGTTTTTATTCGAGAAAGATATCATGGGCGGCTCAGCCTCCCTGTATTACTGGCAGTTGTGTCAAAAACAATGGCTTGAAAAACAGTGGTGACCATTCCGATAGTGTATCATATACAACTGATGATATCTCTTTGCCTGTTCTTGATGAAAGTTCTGGAACTCCTAGAGTTGTTCTAAGTTGAATGCTGTTGCAATCACTAGGAGTCGATCAACAAACTTTTTTCGGGTAATATCAAGGAACATTTTAGAATCCCAGTAAATAATTAAGTAGTTTAATTTCGAATCATTAAATTCAGATCTAAAGTTTAGCGTTTCTTTCCTACGAAACTTTTTTCTACCCCTTTTAACAGATGTGCGGTTGATTCCATATTCTTTCTGATTTAAACATGGTGCCTCAACGTAAGCTGTCAATATATGAACAGTATCTCTATCGCTAACTTTACATTTATCTAGTGCTGCTGAATGTCTAGCTGTCAAGATTTCTTTCCTAGCTCGTTTGGGTGAAACGTGAGTGCTCTGAAACGACACGTCACTTTCCATTTCGGCGTATTCTTTGATATCTGACCTCACTGGATTGCTAGATGATTAAATTGTTTTTGCTGTAGTTTCTATCTGGTAATCTTGAGTTTCGCTGTCCTCTGATGAGGATACCAGATAATTACATTCTGAAAGATACATTTCAAACTGCAATTACTCAAAATTATGACAGACAATAGCCTTGTGAAATGTAATATGTAAGAAACATCATGTTGACAGTAAGTTCAAATTGGTA